>PVKM010008468.1:0-38950 GCA_004027735.1 Carollia perspicillata
ACCCTTCTTTATGTCCCTTTAAAGCCTTTCTTAAATAAAATTACAGGCTACCTATTTCAAAATGTTTATTTCTAAATGACGATCATTGTAGGCCTGTGGAGAATCTTTCCTTTTTCTTTCTTCAGATTTTAAGTTACAGGCATATTAAGCAAAACCATCCAGTTACTTTATCTGAGAACATAAAGCTTTATCATCTAGGGCAGGGGTTGGTAAGCTGTGACCCATGGGCAGAATCCACTCCAATACCTGTTTCTATAAATAAAGTTTTATTAGTCATGCTCTTTCATTTATGTGTTAACTAGGGTTACTTTCCTGTTACAAGGCCAGAACTCAGTAGTCTGACAGAGAATATATGGCCCACAGAGCTGAAAACATGTACTGTCTGGACCTTTACAGAAAAAAATGTTAGATTGTAGAAGGATATGTGAACAGATCTGGAATCTACATATATAGAATAATCATATTTTAAATTTGGAATAAATATTGAAAACTGTCATGTTTATGTCATGAAAGAGTTTTGGTACAGAAAACTACAATAATGTTGCAGTTTACTCAAATCTGTGTCCAGAATCAGAATGAGAAGCAGGAATTGCACATGTTCAGTTTCACGTCCTCTCTAAATATTCTCCTCTCTAGCACCACATAACTCATGTTACATTTTTCTTCTTTTAACTTTGTATGTCACATTTATACCAAAAGTTATAAGTTTATAACCAAAAAATAGAAAACTTTGATATAATCATGAAAAATTCTATCACTTAAAGATATTTTTATTCTACACCTTTTACAAGATGTATATTAATAAATAAATTTAAATGGTTAAATTACTTATTGACATTATTTTCTGAGTTTTGTAATTGTTTTATATTTTTATATATTTTAGTTACTATAAATAAATGTAGTACTCTGAATGTATGCTTTACAGACCTTATTTAATGAAGTACAATAAAAATTTAACTTAAAAATGCATTCTTTTACTTAATCATGTATTCCTTTATTCAGTAAGTATTTATTAATCCCTACTAGGTAGTAGGCATTGCACTAGGCCTTGAGGACAAAGTAATGAACTGGATTTACTTCTACTGAAAAATAAGGAAACATTTAGGCTGGCTGTGACAATGACTTTAAACATTTGTTCCTTAAAATAATTTTGACCTGTTTTACAGTTCTCCAGAAACACACCCACAAGCCATACTCATAGTGCAGGTATGCTTATTATTAAATATAAATTGATTCTGCTTAGCAGTTAAAATCTGCTTTCAAAACAAAATGCTGATTATACAAAGTATTTTAATAATTGATTGGAGTTAATATGTCAAAATAAGAAAGATATTTGAATTGTGAATATTAGTTTTACTACAAAATTTTATATCAATTCTAATTTATGGATGAATTTTAGGCTATTTAGTTAGAAAGTAGTTAGTAAATTATCATGACATGTAACTTCCAGGGAATATTCAGTTTCATCCATTCATCCACTCAATAAACATGTGCTGGGTGCCTCATATGAGCCAGGTTCTTCTGTAGGCCTTGGGAGTATAGTCAATAAATATGAGAGAAGTTTTTGCCTCCATGGAGCTCACATTAAAGTTGGTGGGAGACAGATAGCAGTTGAGTAAAATTGGAAATGGTGATAAGTGTTATGACAAAAGGAAGGCAGAAAATGGAGTTGGGAGTGGTGGACATGAAAAATTATAATGTTAAATAAAGTATCCATGGAAGTTTTTTGTCACAACATACAATTTTAACAAAAATCTGATGTAATGAAAAGAAGAGGCCATGAGGCATGAATGTGCCTGGGGTTTTAGGGCAATAGCAAAAAGACTAGAATTGCTAGGCGGTGTGGGTGGAGTTTTATTAAGCATGTTTCTTTTGGAATTGATGAAATACATGCATGTGTAGAGTGTAGAGGCATATCAGAAAATATATGCATTTTAAATTTGAACCATTTTTTTAAAACATATCTTTTAATTTTTTTCTAAAATTTATAAAATGTGCCATATGATTATTAACAAATAGTAAAACAGTTTGTTTCAAGATTAAGATAAAATATCTTGAATAATATATAAACATTTACTTTTTAAGGGAAGAAGGATAACTTTGAGTTTCAGCATCCTCCTTTAATTTATAGTCTTCTATTTAGTGGAGATATCGTGGTGAGAGGCTATAAAGCTCATGAACTTCAAGGATAACTCAAAAGCCACCCTGACGTCTATAAACTTACTGTGGTGGCTCACCACATTTTCTACAGGGTCAGCTAAAAAGGTAATTTAATCTTTTTGTTTAATTTATCTTCAGATAAAAATATATTTCCTATTTTCAATAGGGAGGTAGAAAAACAAAAAGACCAGGATGAATAATTTGGGACTAGACTAAATAACTAGAGTTTTGTAACTACTGCTGTTCTCCCCAGGCCCAGATTTCAGAAGTCAGTGTGTCCTAACCTAGACTGCCTGGTACAAATTCTGGGTTGTCCATGTCTTAACTGGGTGATACTAACATTCTACTTAGTCTCCCTGTGTGTCAGCTTCCTCCTCTGGAAAACACATAATAATACCTTATTGTGTTGATTTATTTTAGGATTTTATGTAAGTGCTAGAAACAGCATCTGACACAGTAAGCAACTTGTAACTTTATCACATTAAGTGAAGGTTGAATGATATCATCCTAAAATCCACTTATACTCCAAAGAACATATTTGTTCTCGAAACATTTCCTCCAACACCATGGAAAATCATTAAGTCAAGTAGGAAGTCACTTAGAGAAGAGGTTGTTGTCCAATAAATGTCTAAAGACAATATGAGCCATGGACGGTGAAGTGTGGG
This sequence comes from Carollia perspicillata, assembly GCA_004027735.1. Classification (NCBI taxonomy): domain Eukaryota; kingdom Metazoa; phylum Chordata; class Mammalia; order Chiroptera; family Phyllostomidae; genus Carollia; species Carollia perspicillata. The sequence continues at coordinate 2,826 of PVKM010008468.1, forward strand.
TACAGAAAAATAAATGAAAGACTAGTTAAAAATGTTGTGATTTATAAAGCCTTTGAGTTTTAAGGTTACATCCATTTTAAGGTAATATTACTTTAAGTTTCTTTCAGCACTTTTGCTATGAGAAGAGTTGACGGGCATTCTAATTTCTGGTCAGAGGTTGCAGAGGTAAATGTATCTGAGCCTTCCTCTCCTTCACCCACCACGTAGGAACCAAGGTTCCGATGCATCTGTGCATTCACTTCCTGTTTTTAGACCAGTGGAGCTATTCTCAGAGAACGACCCCTGTTGATATACCTGGACTCATCTAACCAGATTCATAACACACACCCCCTTTTTTTACCTCAACAAATCATTATCTGTACCTCTTTATTTTCTAATACTTCCTTCCGCAGGGTATTCTGTTAAGGTAAGACACAGCTTTATGATGTCCTTTCCAACCAACATCAGACTATTTGTTTCAAGATAGTAATTAACTCCCTGCTTAATTTGTCACACTTAATTTGAAATTAGGCATGTAAGGCTATTAAAAACTGTGGTTGTGGTGTTTGCATCTGGCCGAGGCAGTTGCCACTGGCAGGCTTGATTTATCACTCTTCATTTAAATTCCTGTGCCAATGATTTTAGTTCCTAAATGCTGTGACTGGCATTTATGGATTTCGACATCAAAGTGAAAATAAGCTACAGTTAAGAACTCAACAGCTCAGATCGATGAAAAACGGTTTTAAAACTGAACACCCAGCAGTTAAATCCTAGAGGCCTGACCAAAAAGTGTTTAGTGCTCAGAGATGTTGCGGTGGGAAGCTCGAATGGCTGTTTATAAATCACTATAAAAAGTATGCATCTTGTAATAGTGTCATGTAAATTTGCTACCAGATGGCAATTATTTTCACTAAGCCTGCTTCCTTCCTTAAAAGAAACCCCCTTCTCATAGTAAGCTTCTCTCTCTGGCAAATCTCATCTTTGATATTCAAATGTATTTATCCAGCACTGCTTATATTCAAGGAAGCAGAATATAAGTTACTAAAACCTAGTCCATAGTATTGCATGCAAAATTATCTCCTAAATTAAATGAGTATGATTCTGAAGCTTTCTTACCAAAGACTGACTGTGGTGTAAACCTTGATTCAGTGCAGATTTCTTCAGATACATACACGAAGAATTAGGCTTTTCTGTAACTCTGTCAGAAACAAATTGTGAGAATTTGTTCTTCCTGAGTGGCTTCATAATCTCAGGGCTCAAGACTCCTTGTATGGCCATTCCAAATGCTATTCTTCATTTAGAGTAAAGCTCCTCCAGAAAGTATTCCAACTCAACTAGAAACACTTAATTTAGGAATAATCTTCCTTTTATACTTTGCTAGCCAAAACCTTCTAACTTCTAATTGGGTATCCCCAATTAGAGTAAGTAAAGCCTTTGAGGAAGCCACACTAACTGTTTCCCTTCTTATCTATACTGTCATGAAACATAGTACTGATCACACATATGGCTTATTAAATGTTTGCTCATTCCTTTATTTTAAAAATTTGCTGAGCAGCTACTTTATACATAATACTGTTCAAGGCTGTGGAGACAGAGTGAACTGACCACTAAAATACAGTGAAAAAGTCCAGACCTCTTGAGGTTTAAATTTCATTTTTGGAAGACAGAATTATACTTGGAATTTATTACAAAATGAAATTAAGTGATGAAATAAATAACACAGCCAAATCACTTATAAGAAAGTGACTCAGGTACAATCTTGGGAAATACACACAGAATAAAAAGAACTGATAAACAAAAGTAAAAAGAGGTAAGTTTGAAAGTGACAGAGAGCTGAGTGTGATAAAAAGGAAGAGGAGGACACATTCTTATTGTTTTCCTCAGTGAAAATTGTTTCTATTATATATCATCAGATGTTTAATGTAATACATTTTTTATTCTTTCTTACTGAAAATAAAAAAGACATAAACTGGAATATGTGAGGAAATATTACTGAGACACTTCTGCTTTACCTTCTAAAAACAAATGTACAACTCAAGGTCACTATGTCAAATTTCCAAAAATACCTCAGAATGTTACCGTGTATAACCTAAAGTAGTTTCCATAGTCATAGAAAGTTACAATACATTTTAGGAGGAGATACATTTTTTAAAATTGAATGTATTGGAGTGACATTGGTAATGTGGGTGTCAGAAAGAGTATTTTATATCTCTAAACCAGGGCTGTCACACTCATTTTCACCAGGGGCCACATCAGCTTCTTGGCTGCCTTCAAAGGGCCGAATGTAATATTATGACTGTGTCAATATAACTACTCCTTAACAGGGGGCAAGGAGCTTGGTGCTGCTGCCAGGTAGAAACAAGGTGCCGGGCCGGATAAAACAAGGTGGACTGCCAGATCTGGCTCAGGTGGGGCTTTGTGTTTGCCACCTGTGCCCTAAACTGTTATTTTCTTATTTTTATAAGATTGAGTCTGAAATTCTAAAGAAAACTGATTTTAAATATGAAAAAAAACTGTGTGCATAGAATGTTCATCATGTTAATGAGATTACTGAACATTAGAATGCTCATGTTATCTAATGTAATCTACTCATTTTGCAAATTAATAATTTGAGACCCAGCAGAAAGATCAAATAACTTGTCTGAATTTACATAGCTGGATAGTAGCAGTTTAGGGACTAGAACTCAGAGTTGATCAGATTCTGACTATCTGTTTTCTCTCTGTATATGACTCAACTACAGGATATTTCAAGAGGAGAAAAAAAAGAATGGCATTAAGAGCTATAAATTCATGAGTGTGCAGATGGTAAACAGCAGACAACAATGTATGCAGGATATGAAAATTTGGGCCCTGGAGATCCATAAAACATAATGGACAATAATCTCTCCTGTATATTTTCAGGGCATTCCTGCTTAGGTTTACACAACTGAACACTATGCCTTCTGTAGGTCTATTACAGGATGATGAGTGCATATATAGAACTCACTGTTGATGTCCTCAGTGATCACTTTATTACTAAAGGACAAAAGTATTGTGGCTTTAAAACTTTTAAAAGGATCACTTTGAGTATGGTAGAAGTTTGCCTGAGTGTGTGGGTGTACATGTGTGTGGAGGGTCTATGTATGTATGTATGTATGTATATCCACACACTTAATTCAAAAGTTCATTTATTAAATATTTCATGCATAGATTTCATATGAAAGTCACTATGTTTGGCTATTTGGCCTTAGGATATAAACATTTACCAAAAACCCGATAGATATAAGGAGACTTAACTTGGGGTGATAAATACACAATATGATATACAGAGGACATAGTGTAGATGTGTATACCTGAAACCTATAACATTTTATTAATGAATGTCACTCCAATAAATTCAATAAAAAATCCAATAGAAAAAAAAACTAACATACAGTTGAAATGCAGAACATGGTAACTTCTGTGACAGGTAAAAGTAAAAAACTAAAAAACAATAATCTAGGCCAGATCAGGAAGGACTTTATAAGTCACTTCAGAGAAATAACCAACAATAATCCTGTCACACATGAATGTGTCAACATTTGAAAAGCTTCCTATTCATCTTCTTATGATCATATGTGCTCAGGAATTATTTATATAATCTGTTGATGGTATATAAAGAGCTTCCAATCCTATGGCACTTACAATATTGGTAGCATTATTTTCATTGATTAGTTTTAACATTCTGTCTTATAGACATAATATATTTTACTTACTGTTTATTCTTGGTCATTTAAGACATTTACCTGTTTCTTTATTATAAATAATATCTTTATATATAGAGAGAGTTGTTCTATATGTCTTACCTGTCTCAGACATTAACATATAGTAGTGAACTTAAAGAGTATGATAATTTTAGGGTGCTGGATACATATTACCATATACGCTTGTAATTATTCCTGTAATGGTATAAGAGTTTTGACCAAATAACATCCTAAGCATTACCATTTACCAAAAAGAATACTCCAAGACACAAAAAACAAGTTCAATTTGAATATAAAATAATTACTTATTGTTTTAATTTTAATTATTTTCATTTTTAGCAAGTGAAGATTTTTCTGAATGCATATTAGACAATTGCATTTCTTCTGTGAATGGGCAGGTCTTGTTCTTCACCCATTTTTATCATGGTCTATTCATCACAAATATTTTTCCCAGCTTACCACTTATTTTCATCTTACAGTAACTGTGAAGTATGAAATTTCCATTAAACTCATCTGTCCTTTGCTTTGTAATTCATTTTTTGTTTCTCCATTCACATTTAGTTATTATTTACCTACATTTAATCTATGATTTTATGTTTAATCACTTGGAATTTGTTTTAAAGTATTTTTTTAGTTAAGGATAGTATAAAATATTTAAATAATAATATCCTCAACCAATTTTATTCAATGATACATATTTTTCCCATTGATTTTAGGTGTATTTTTATCCTATATTAAATATCTTTGCATATTAAGAACTTTTTCAAGGCTATCTCTTTTGCTCCTTTGATTAGAAAGTATTTTTGTCTTTGCCTTGGAAAAACAAAGAAATACCTGAAATGTGAGTTAATTATTCATTAGTTGATTTTGATTAAACATACTTTTTATGTTTTAAGGGGATATTCTTGGGTGAGAATCCATTTTTTAAATGTCTTATTCAAATGGAACAGCAGCACTCCATTTGCATTTATATAACACCATTATCCTAGCAACAAATGACATGCAAACATGTACATGTTTAATATACAAACAAAGTGCACTAAATTTTTGGAAAGTATTATGTAAACCTCTTGCCACATTTCCTAAGAAAACTTTTATACAGAAAGTTAAGCAAAATTTTAGTAAAGAAATAAAATCATGAGAAAAGCAATTAGTTCTTTAAAAGTGAGAATTTGGAAATAAAGGGCTTTTTATACAAAATACAGTATAGCAATGCCATTTATTTTGTAAAATGTTTTCATAACTAGCTTGATGAGCATGTGACTTTGCAATTGCACAGCTCCTGGACCCTGCTTAGGGTTCAATGTTCAGCTATGGCCATCTTGAAATTCTTAATAATTTTATCTTTGAACTCATGTTTCCAAGTGAAATCTGATGGGACAATTAAGCATACACTATGAATTTAAAGCCCCAGCTCTTGGCAAGGTCCAGCCTGTGGCCACCTTCCCACATGCCTGGGATGTGTCTTCCCTGGAGCTTCCCTGCTCTCCATGATGCAACCCAATCCCTGCTCCATCCCTCATGGCTGCCACCCTCCACCTGGGGAAGATGACTGGATTTATCTCTGAGTGGGGAGGATCATATTCCTGGGTTGTCTCCTGTCTCCAGTGGGGATCTGAACATGTGCATAGGAAGGGGTTAGGTTAGCCCTGAGGAGTATAGAAGTGTGTGTGTGTCTATTTCTCTTCTGCAGGGGCCATATTTTAGAAGGAGCAGCAGTGGTGGGAGCAGCACCCACCACATGCTAGTAGCCAACAGTTGCCAGTTAGGAGGTTCAAAGTCACTTGGGATTCCCATTCCACTGTGGGTCTGAAGGCCTTGAAGACCTGGGGGTAACTTCATTCTTCCTACAAGTATCCCAGGGCACAGGGAGTGCTCCCTGGCTGACTCAGTGCTTGGGTGACAACCTTTCTTCCTCTTTCTGCCCTCTCTGGCCTGACTTACATTCATCTGTTCTGGTTTTCTTGAGACACCTTGGGGACTGGGGATTGAGTGGGGGTTGGATTACAGAAAAAGAATTGTGTGATTTCATTTCCATAACTCTGAATATGAGTTAAATGCTCTTAATTTTAATTTAAAAGTAGCATTAAGCAATATAAAGATGAATGTTAAAGCTTATGCTAATGATTTGAAGTTTAGTTTTTCTTTACCTAGAAGGACATTTAAATGGCAATTAAAAAGCATAATGACAAGTTGAGAGAGAAATTACAGAAGGAAAATCTTTATATTTTAGTACCTTTCATGCCCCTTTTCTCCTGCTTTTTGAACAAAGTTTCTGCAGTTTCATTTTTCACTGGGCATCACAAATCATGTAGCTGGAACTGACTGTTTAAGAATCTAAACCAAACAGAAAAGTGCTGAGGAATACATGGAAGAAGAAAAAAGCTATTTAATCTAAAGATGCTATATGAAATTAGTCTGATTAAAAGGTAGCAATTAGCCCTGGCTGGTGTAGCTCAGTGGATTGAGCACAGGCCTGTGAAGCAACGGGTCACCGGTTCGATTCCCAGTCAGGGTACATGCCTGGGTTGCAGGCCAGGTCCCCAGTAGGGAACACATGAGAGGCAACCACACATTGATGTTTTTCTCTCCCTCTCTTTCTCCTTCCCTTCCCCCCTCTCTAAAAATAAATAAATAAAATGTTTTTTAAAAATATAGCAATTGGTTTCAATCTTTATACATTTCATTTTTCTCTAAATGTGAAGACATTTCACATTTTAATTCTGAACAGAATAATCTGTCAACATTGAAAATATTTTAGCTTTATTCTTACACACTATTTTTTCAACTCTTAATATTTAGAGTAAAAGAGGCTTTCAGAAAATATTTTCTAAAACCCTAGTGTTTAATAGTAACCACATCAGAATCAGTTACCCAAGTCAGTCTATTTATTTTATTGGCAGATTTAGTTAATGAAATTAATTTGGCCTCTATTTTCAAAACAAAGAATGACAATGAAAATAGGCAATTTCCTAGACATTTGTCTAACTATAAGGTAGAGGCTTATATCATTTGATATAGAATATGCAAAGTATGTTAATCTACACTTATTTTCACTGCTAAACAGGTTTATTTTTACAGGATTTAAAATATTTAATAAATAATCTCTACTGTTATTTTTCAATTTGTACAAACACCATTAAAATTGTTGATGTAGTAGTAGAGGTGTAGTATTATTTTATACTAAATATTACTATTATTATTTTATACTAAAGAAAGTACTTAGTCATTTTTCCTGCAAAAAAATGTAGAAATGAGAATTCTTTAGAGAAACAGCTGACAACTTTAAAGGCCAAATGCTTAAAATCAAGTTTAGTATTAAAGAAATTTCTCAATGTCTGATCAACAAGAAAAATTTGATTACTATTAAAGAATGGCTTAATATTTTTAGATTTTATTTATTTATTTTTCAGAGAGGGGAACAGAGGAAGAAAGAGATGGAGAGAAACATCAATGTGTGGTGGAGACCTGACCTGTAACCCAGGCATGTGCCCTAGACAAAGAATTGAATGCTCTGATTCACAGACTGACACTCAGCCACACTAGCCAGGGCAGAATGTCTGAATAGTGATTAAAATCTTTTGTTGCACATTCTGTAAAAATAGCACCAGAGGATTTTAGTGAGCATGAAACTTAGCACATGCTAAAAAATACATATGCAGTAATTATTTTCTTATTACCTTCTAGACAAAGTCCTGGTTAAATGTAAGGTTTCGACCTTTTTATTGCTGCTGCCTGAAACAGTCTTATTTCACATAATCACAGTTTTCTCTTTCATTTATGATCTGCTCAAGTATTATGTTATCAAGACAGTTGTTTTGGTTTTCCTATGTAAAAGTGCCAGTATCCCTGTTACTTCCAAATATCTCATTCGGCTTAGTTCTGCATAGGACATATCATTATTCAACACTAAAATATAACGTCCATGAAGACAGGGACACTGTTATTTGGTTTTCTCCTTTGTTGCTATAACTCTAGCACATAGAAAAGTTCTAGACAGATAGTAGATAATAAGTATTTTTGAATGAATTAATAAATTAATGAGTAAAAAATTAACTTAAACCGTCTCCAATTTCTGTTAATCAACAGAGATATATTGTTAAAGACAATATAAGTAGTGGATATTCTTTTTTTTAGGGTGCTATTTTTTAAGATTTTGTTCATTTATCTTTAGAGGGGAAGGGAAGGAGAGAGGGAGAGAATATCAATGTATGGTTGCCTCTCGTGCTAGAAACTACTGGGAAATGTCCTGCACCCCAGGCATGTGCCCTGACTGGGAATCGTGATCCTTTGGTTTGCAGGCCTGTGCTCAATCCACTGAGCTACACCAGCCAGGGCAGTAGTGGATATTCTTAATCAATTAATACATCATTCTTACTATCAAGAAGCTTACATATTGGTCAGGAGTACAAACTATTACAAAGTGTGATTATGGTGCAGTGAGGGAGAAACACGTGTGCTCTTGTACATAACTGACTGTACTTGTACTTGTACCTGCACTTGGCCGAGAGCTGAGCCACTGACTAACCTCAGTGAGTTCATTGATGAGGACTAAGGGACTTTGCTATATCATTTACTTATTCAAAAGATGCATGCCACAAAATGACACCAGACTTGGAAGTAATTTAATGTTTCTCAGGAATAAATATGAGGCTTACAATCATCCAAATTCTATTATAATTTAATATTTGAATGAACCATAATGTTTTTTTTAGTTATGATTAACTAGACTGATATTTTGATTTTGATTATGTTCTTTCTATAAATAAAATATTCAGTACACCTCTCAGAAAAGCAATGCTCTTCTTGAGGACACAGGAAAATATGACCCTTCAATGTAGGGTGTCTATAGTTTTTGAATATGTAATTTTCTTATATTTAAGAGATACAAAAAATACAAATAGCACAGCATATCTGTTACTTTAAGTTATGGTTATTGCTTTTTCAACATATCATGCCATTGGCTTATATTCAGTGTATTTTGTTAAGCATTTAAAACTTTCATATATATTTTTCACTCTGAATAGACTTGTATAGATTTAAAAAAATAGAATATTTGCTGTCAAAAGTTTTGAAAACACAGTGAGGACCATAAGAGATATCCAGGCATAAAATACATTAAAATTCAAATATAAAGACAAATGAATGTTTACCCTAATTAGTGCGCCTAATTGCCTACTCTTACAACGTACAAAATGTTGGCATTTGATATAGACTGTATTTCCTAAAGGCAGTGAAATATAAATTAAATAGACATCTCAAATTTATAAGTATGTAAATTTATTGATTTAAATAGATTTTCAATGTCAGCTCAATTAATTTATGAGCAAATACGTGAAATATGCAATCAGAATGTGGGCATAAGGCAACACCTATACAGAATAGTTACCCAACGGCAGAAAGAGGAGTGTTGAATATATATTTTAAGAAGCCAATGAATTGGACAAGCTGCTTTTGACAATAATTGCTTTCAAAACCCTTTAGCAAATATCAGCAGAGTTGGTTTGAAAGTTAGCATGTCTTTCACTTTGAACATGGTCCCTAAAGGTTTTTGCACATGTCACAATATCTACAAACACAATTTGTATCTGGTTGAATTTCCATGATTAACATTTTCCTGTACTGTCTCTGACCAGAAGACTCCCTTTTATTGAACCACACAACTTAGTGTTCCTATCAGGAAATGAAGATTAAAATAAAATGTTTTCTATGTGTTGCTTTCTTGTTTTGCTCTCTAAATGAAACACCTTTAAAGACTGTTTAAATAAACTATAAAAATAGAAGGTTACAAATAGAGCTCTTAGGGATTATAGAAGTCAGTTAATTAAAGTTTATTGCAAAGATTTCTAATTATGAGAGGCACAGTCTTAAATCTATAATCTTCCTTATCCAACCAGCATCAGAATAATCAAGGAATGTTTCACATAACTACAGCTAAGTGGTTCTAAGTCATTTGGAAATTTTTTAAACATTTGTTTAATTGTAAACAGCAAACAGTTAAGTCAAGGTTGTTTAATGTAGTTTCCTTAATATTTCTTAACTATGAGAAAAGATTACAGGAAAGAAGAGACAATTCAGTGCAAAATTCCTCTTTATCTGCATGTTCCACACTGTACATGCACAGAGCAGTAAAAGTATAATTAATATAACTATTTATATCCTTTGGTCTCTGATATTTTATTTCCTTACTCACATAAGAGTCATCTCATAAACAATATTATTACGATGGTGATTTTCTTTACCTTACTTGTGGCTCTAATAATATATCAGCATTTTCTGATAAATGCTGATTCTCTAACTTGTCTGGGATAATTTGCAGATATACCTACTCATTTCTCCAAATTTTAGGTTAAATCTCCAGTTCCTTCCTCAAATCCTTCTGTAACTCTGCAACAGACAAACTATTGAATATATGCTCTTGATACATCAGTCATCAATGTCTAATTCCTCAACTGTTCAACCTTTTCTTAATTCCTTCTACTCAGAATTCTTTCCTGTTTCCCAGTCTCATTTTGCCTGGTCACATTCTAGTCATCTCTCAGGACAGAGCTTAATTTAAATGGTGTTTCCTCAGGAAGGGCAGCCCTTATCCTCCAGACCTGGGGAACACATGATGTTAGAGTATCCAGAGCTTCTCCACTTTGTAGGACGTAACCACGACACTGATCACATAGTTGTCAAGTAACTTGTGTACAATCTGCCTCCCCACCAGAGTGTAAGGTTTATCAGGGCTCACTCACCATTGTTCATATGTTGAATAAATTAAAGGTTTATGAGTAGCACATATTGTTTGTACACTTTATTGCAAAAACAATGATATGTAACCTACATATAGTGAAACAAATAACTTACTGTGGTCCCTCCAGCCCAATGAAATTGCAATGTGTTATCAGAAACATTGGAAATGTGCCTGTCAGGCACTTTGAAGAGTATTTCCAAAGATACCCAAGTGAAATGATCAGAAATCCCTTCGTCTGTCTGCAGCAGTGAAAGTGTTATCTTTTCAAGGTGGTCAGTAAGTACAATGAGAGCTGAAGTTTGGTTCTTGGACACTCCAGTTTCTACAAGTTTTTTCTTTAGCCAGCACCAGGATCTGACCCCTTTTGATATGAAAAGAGTAACTATACATCCATAGAGGAGTTATTTCATAATGTTACTTCCTTGCTTGGAGTATTTTCATTTTTAAAGATGTGAATCTCTAATGTCAGAATTTCAGGCATAAGGAGAGAGGGGCTTCTTGGTGTCTCTAAAAATTATGATATGATCATGGTCACTCATGAATGTAAGGCTGGTCATAATATTTTATTAAGTATATATATGGCATATTTTAGTTCAGTTTAGTTCAGTTTAAGTATATTGATTTATTACTAATCATATCTGAAAAGGTCAAATTAAATGAGCAATAATTGTTTCTTCAACAAAGATAAACCTATTAGGGAAGATTGCTTAATGATATTATCCCTCCAAAATATATAGTCTTGATATATGGATACTACATCTTATTCCATACTTAATATATCTTCTGTCCTTATATCAACACAGTTAATGAATTTTCTCATTCTATCCTTTTGTTAAGTAGATTAAATAAATTTTCTTCTAATCCTAGAATGAAAGGCTGCCATATGCATGTATGAAATTATGAAGCATATTAACATCTATATTTTATTTATAGAGATATATTTTTTATCCTAACAATTATTTATACCCTATAGTTAAGAATCGTTATTTTGGGATTTTTTTTATCAGATAGTAGCAAAAATGCCTTAGAAATAACCTGCTAACAAAATACAAAGATGGTGATTGTGTAATATTATTTGTCTTTTCTTTATTTATTAGATGCATTTCTGAAGACATCAGAAAAGTGAATTTACATGTAACATTTTCAATAAAAGTCACATCCATTTCAAATATGTTTCAGTAGAATATTAAAGTTTTCTTCCAGCACATTTTACGGGTTTAGCACTGTTCTTAACTTCGTATTTTCCAATAATTATAGATTCACAGAAACTTGCAAAAGATGTATAGTGAAGTTCCATGCATCCTTCACCCAACCTTTTCCAATGTTAACTACCTGCATAATTGTGGTACAACATCAAAACCAGGAAACTGACATTGGTAAAATCCATAGGACTCCTGTATTCGTGTGTGTGTCTGTGCGACTAATCACCTATGGAGCTTCATGTAACTACCACCACAATTAAGAATCAACTGTATTACTATCACAAGGCTTCTGCCTGCTACCCATTCACAGTCACATCTCTCTATCACTATTCCCCAGCCCCTGGTCACCACTAATCCATTCTCCATGTTTATAATTGTGTTACTTCAAGAATGTATACAAGTGAGTCATACAGTATGTTGACATTTAAAATTTGCATTCACACTCACCATTATACCCTTAAAGTTAATCCAAGAGCTTGTATTAATAGTTTGTTCCTTTTTATTGCCTAGTTCTATTCTAACACTTTCAATATACTTTTATTTAAAATAGAATTATATGTCACTTTTGGTGTATGTTATGGACTGAATTTCATCCTCCCAAAATTCTTGTGTTGAAGACCTAACCTTGATTCCTCAGAATGTGACTGTATATACAGACAGGGCATTTAGAGAGGTAATGAAGGTAAAATGAAGTCATATGGGTAGGCTCTGATCCAATATGACAGTAACCTTATTAGAAAAAGAGATTAGGATACAGGTACACACAGAGGAAAGACCATATGAAGACACAGGAGAGGAGAGACAAGTGAATGAATTCAACCCTCTTGATACCTTGATCTTGGACTTCTAGCCTCCAGAATTGTGAGTAAACAAATTTCTGTTGTTTAAGCCACCTAGTTTATACCATTTGTTATAGCAGACCTAGCAAACAACTACAGTGTATAAAAATAGTTTTGCCTTTATAAATGTGCTTCATACATGTTCATGTACAATACTTGTTACATAAGACAATCATTGTGTAGCCATATAATTTATGAGCACTTCTCAAAGAGAGTCCTTAAAATCTCTGAAGCTTTTCTTGTATCATGTTCTGCAATAAATTATGTTATGGAAGAATTAAAGAGAATATATGCTTATAAAATGCCATAGGAATATTCACACCTAATTATGTTGTAGCAAAAATCAATAGCATTATAAAGGGAACAATTGGCTTGAAAGCAATTGGGTTTTTTTTAAAGGCAGTTTAGTCACTTTTTATAAACTGTACCTAAACAATAGCATTGGGGCATATTCCTGGATTATGATTAAGTATGTTGACTAAAATCTTTTCACAATAGACATGAGTTATAATTAACATCAATTCTATTTGCTTTTTTTGTTATGGAAAAAATGACAGCATAAGTAGGGTAGTTCAACTTGAATTCATTTAACAACATCTCATTTATGTCTAATATTCATTGGTAAGTAATATTAATTGACTCACTAAGACAATTTTGTATAGGACTATATAAAAAACATGAACTCATAGACAACAGAGAGAAGCATTGTATGTAATTAACTAAACTACCAAGAAGTGATATAAAAAATATCTTTACCTTAGGAAACAACAAGAAACGACAACCAGAAAATAAACTCTGTGATGTATAGAGTATACAAATGCACCTCAGTGAAGATAAGCCCACCAGGACATTATGCATCAAAGGGGAATTACAGGTCTGTTTTGAAAAAACAGCAGTGGAACTTACCGTCTTGATCTGTGGTCACCGTAATAGCTGTGAATGGCTTGGGAGAAAAACTCAACTCAGAAACTCCATTCATGGCTTCTATTTCAAAGGTGTAATTCACATGAGACACAAAGTCAAGAACTATCACGGAACTGTTGATCAGGCCAGTGTGTCTTGGGATGAAGCGGAGCCCTCCACCACAGTCCTCGCACTGGCTGGTATCTGAGCCACACTTCTTACAGATTACACTGTACGTGAGGTCTTTTCTCCCTCCCGTGTCACTCGGTGGGCTCCATTCCAAAATAAGGGCCGTTTCATTGATGTTAAAAACCACATTCCTAGGAGCTGACGGTGGCCCTAGAGAAAAGCAATGAAAAAACAAATGTACATGTATAGGGCAATAAAATTATGGTGCCAAGTTGAAAACTTCATCAATAAATACTTGTTGGTCTTTTATATTAGTTTGAGCTCTTTCTTCTGACTGGAGCCATAAAAAATACACATGATTAAAAACATCTGACAAAGTCTAGTAAGAAAGGAGTCTTTAGGGGTGAAGATAGTCTATAATCTAACTTTTTGGTAGATGAATTTCAATATTTAATATAAAAAGCTGTAGATCTCCAAAAGATATGGTAATTATCCTCTTTTAAATTTGGTGAGGGAAAATATATACTAATCAAACATTATTTTAAGTTATGTTATAGTTTTAATTACATCTTAATAATTACTTCACCATTTTCAAATTTGAAAAAATAATAACCTACATGTGTTATAACAATATGTGTATATTATTATATGAATATATATGTATATAAGTTCTGTTGTGTTTAGTCTTTCTGGCTTCATACTATACTTGGTATATAGATAAAAGTACCATTAATTACCTTCAACAATCCCTAAGTATCTATTTCTTACAGGTTGAAAAATAAATGGCCACAGCCCTGGCAGGTATGGCTTGGTTGGTTGGGTGTAATCCTGCAAATCTAAAGGTTGTGGGTTTGGTTCCTGGTCAGAGCATATGCCTGGATTGTGGGTTTTGTACCTGGTTGGGATGTCTATGAAAGGCAACTAATCAATGTTTCTCTCTCACATCAGTGTTTTTATCTCTCTTTCTCCCTCCCTTCCCTTTTCTCTAAAATCAATAAATAAGTCTTTAGGTGAGGATTAAAAATAAAATAACATAACATAATATAAAATAACATAACATAAAATAAATTTAGGGTAAATAGACAGTTTAGGAAAAGAGGAAGAGAAAAGGAAACTGGAAACATAAGAAAGGTTTTCATTAGGGCCTTGATAATTTCATGGGATAAAAGCATTATATGAAAGACATAAAATGTACATAAAATATGGTGAATAGCCTTTTATTTAGGCTAACTCTATTAAGCACAGGTGTCTTTTTAAATGCTGATAACAAGCCCTGGCTGGTACAGCTCAGTGGATTGAGTGGAGGCCTGCCAACCAAAGGATTGCTGGTTCGATTCCCACTCAGGGCACCTGCCTGATTGCAGGCCAGGTCCCCAGTATGGGGTGTTCGAGAGGCAATCACACATTGATGTTTCGCTCCCTCTCTTTTTCCTTCCCTTCCCCTCTTTCTAAAAATAAATAAATAAAATCTTTAAAAAAGAAAGCCCTTTAAAAAAAGCTGATAAAGAGACCCACATGATCCTCGTCTTTGTCACCAAGACCACATTAACCAAGTGGGTCGCAAGGGGCTGATGAGCATATTCCTACGGTGTTCTTTCAAAACTTGTTTTCCACACAGATCACACTACATAGAATACTTAAAGACTTTAACTATTCCAGTCTTTTTAAAAAATCATGTCAATGATCTTTTATACATATCTGAGTTATTCGAACTTCAGTTTCATATAAGTATTGAACAAATATTAACTGAAAGTCTACTGGGTGCCAGAAACTGCACTATGTGTTATATGTGAAATAAAGCATCTTTTCTGAAAAAGACTATGCTTATAACACGTACTTTGAAAATAATTCACTGCATAAATAACTAATGAAATATCATTCCTGCCCATTTTTAGAAAGCTTACATGTATTTGTAAATCTGTAGCAACTTTTAAAATTTATGTTCCTAAGAAAATTTGCTTAAAAGGTGGGAAAGAATTTCTTTGCAACATTTTCTCCTCATAAAAAAATAGTTTTAATATAGGCTCCTTTTGGATTACAGTCATTCATTCACTAAACAAATTTTTTAATGACTTTTGTGTGTGCCAGATAGTCTGCGAGGTCTTGGATTTATAGTGTGACTGTGATAGATATTTCTGCTTCCTTGTTATTTACATTTTAGTTAAATGGCTAGATAAACTCACACATAAACAGAATAATAAAAAAATATTGACTTTTTCTGTCTGACTTATTTCTCTTTGCATGATATTCTCAAGATCTATCCATATCACAAGTGGCAGTATTTCACTTTTTCTTACGGCTGAGTAGTGTTCTATTTTATATATATACCACATCTTTATCCAATCATCTATGGAAGGATACTTTGATTGTTTCCATTTCCTGGCCACAATGAAGCAATGTTTTTTAAGAAGAGCATTCTGGATGCTGGGTAGGGAATGGTCTGAATGAGGACAGGAAACCCCTCAGTGAGATCCATTTATGTGGTGTCAGAGTAGCCGAACATTAGTCATAAATCTACATGACTGCATCTTGGGTTTGAGATATTAAGAAATGTTATGATACACTTTCCTTTTTCTTCTTGCTGCATCCTGAAATTAGCAATCCAATGGGTAGGGTACTTAGCTATCTCTATGTATATCACCTAAAGGTAGACCTAGAAATGAGATGGTTAGTTTTTCTAAAAGGTGTCTGTGTATGTTGCTTTATGCCATTTCATGTTCCAGAGAGTTGCAGGAATGTCTGTGTTCAGAAAGGAAGATGTGGAAGGGATTACATACTAGAGCACAGGGACAAGTGTAGCTTTTTACCTCCAGCCTAGACTTATGCCTGGCAGATAAAGATACATTATCATTACTGTAATAATGTCTTCCTACAGAATGACATATTAATATTGTTGCTCTTTTGTCTTATTTATAATGGAAAACATGAATTATTATTCACTTATATTTCTATGAATAGGAGAATGCTATCAATTATGTTACGGGTGTCTGCAAGTATATTATTGTCCGCTTGGAAATACTTAAAAGAAAAAAAGGCAGACACCCTTCTTACTCAAGGGTCCTCATATCAATTTGCATGACAATTAAATAGCTTTTTAATTGCTGTTAAATTATGCCAGCTAAACTGTGATTTCATGCAAATATTAAGCTGTAATGGCATGCAGTGAATCATTTACTAAGATTTAGAACTTGGAACAAAGAGAGACAATTAATTCTAATCCTCAGATTCAACTAAATTATGTGTCACTGGGCTTTTATTAATGTGGCCTGATTGCTTTGTTATCATTTATAAATTATACAAAGATTATGTGACACATTGGGGGGAAAATCCCCTAGGACCAATAACCCTTTTAAAGGCATCTGTATTGAAAATTCTCAGGGATTTCCTTATGTTGATTTTTTATTTCTCTAAAGAAAACAAATCACATGGAAGAAAAACAGTCTCCACACTTCAGTCTCCAGACTGACTTGATAGAAAAAGTGTAATTATTCTGATTGGCAAATAGCTGTTTTCCAAGCTCATCATATAATAAACCTTACATAAAAACTATTATCTTATTTCTATTAGTATATTAGAAAATATATTTTCAATCATTTTCCTTTTTTGCTTCAA
This sequence comes from Carollia perspicillata, assembly GCA_004027735.1. Classification (NCBI taxonomy): domain Eukaryota; kingdom Metazoa; phylum Chordata; class Mammalia; order Chiroptera; family Phyllostomidae; genus Carollia; species Carollia perspicillata. Next base: position 19,951 of record PVKM010008468.1, read on the forward strand.
TTTGGATTTCCCCCAGTATACTTTTAAAGAATGAAGGAATAGTGCTCTAATAGTGAAGTAATGAGAAGATTGTGTCTCTTTCTTTCCCAGAAAAGCATCTGGCCCTGTAGCCTCCATCTTCCTCTTAGGGTAGCAGAAGGCAGATGGACTATGCTTTTGTTTTGTTTTATTTCATTTTAAGTATTTTTCCATGTAAAATGTTTTTAAATACATGAGTCATTTCTAAAATATGCCCTGTATAATACCTTTAGTCCCGTGAGATATTACACAAAATACATGGGCTCAGGACTCAAATTAAGAATCCTCTGGCAGATTCATGCTATAACAAAAGTAAAACAATTTGCTCCACTTTGTTGAAGCCACCATTTCCCAAACTTTCACTCACAGAATTTTATTCTCCAAGAAGCATCTGAAGAAATACTAGCATTCTGCAGAACACCCTTAAGTAAAGGCTGACACAAAGGGAGAGTAAACTTAAGGGTCATATTTCAGTAACTACACCAATTGCTGTATATTTATATCTCATGTTCACAATTACAAAAATGTTTTAACTCATAAACAAACAAGGTCTTTTTTATGTTGACAGGAGAGTGACTATTTGTTCATTAACTCTAACTGTAGTTTGCAAATGAATTTTTTAACTTTAAGAACAATAAAATTTTGATCCAAATAACTGAGGGCATCAAGTCATAAAAGGCTATTGCTTATCAAGCTAAATTTCACCAGTTTTTAAGTTAGTACTTGGCAATAATTTAAATATATTTTGTTAATTTAACAGACGATATGGGGATTGAGTGAGAGAAGGAAGAGGGTGGTGCTGGGTGAAGGTGGGAGAAAGGAACAAAAGCAGGAACAACTGAAATAGCATAAACAATTACAAAAATAATGACTGCCAAGAAGGTAGTAGTACAATTTTTTAATAAAAAGCAGATTTCTTCACATCTGTGAATTTACAAATGAGAGAAATAGTTCTATGTTAATGTATGTCAGAGAGAACATGAAAAATTTAGACCATCTAGAGATACTTAGGGAAATACTTTTGCAAATGAGTAAATTGTAGAATTAAAGAAAGATAAATGCATAGAAAAAAATGAAAAAGGACATAGCTACACTGAGATAATGTACTAAAAATATAAGTTGTCAGATCTGCATATAAACACAATTTAGAACTCTAAAAGTCATGTCATTCTTTGTATTATCACTATTAATATAAATTTTACCCGTATTGTTAATCTAATATATTTTCTTTTTTAATTATATTTCATTCATTATGCTACTACAGTTGTCCCAATTTTCCCCCTCTCCTGCCCTCCACTCAGCCTCCCCATCACTCCTTCAGCAATCCCCACACCATTATCCATGTCCATGGCTCATGCATATGTGTTCTTTGGCTACTGTATTTCCTATGCAGTTCTTTATATCCCCATGACTATTTTGTAACTACCAAATTGTACTTCTTTAAATTTTTTTTCTAAATTTATTTTTTAGAGAGAGGGAAAGGGAGGGAGAAAGAGAGGGAGAGAAACATCAATGTGTGAGACATACATTGATCAGTTGCCTCTTGCACGCCCCCAAGTGGGGACATGGTCCACAACCCAGGTATGTGCCCTAACTGGAGATTGAACCTGTGAATCTTAAGTTCACAGGCCTGTACACAATCCACTGAGCCACACCAGTCAGGTTCCAATTTGTACTTCTTAACCTCTTCATCTTCTTCATTCATCCCCCGGCCCCCTGATAAACATGAAAATGTTCTCTGTATCTATGATTCTGTTTCTTTTCTGCTTGTTTTTTAGATAAATTATTGATAAATATGTATTTGTTGCCATTTATTGGTCATATTTTTTTATCTTCTTCTTAATCTTCTTAAAGAAGACCCTTTAACATTTCATATAATGCTGGTGTGGTGGTGATATACTACTCCTTTAACTTTGTCTTATCTGGGAAGCTCTTTATCTGTCTTTCAATTATAAATGATAGCTTTGCTAGGTAGAGCAATCTTGGTTATAGGTCTTTATTTTCATCAGTTTGAATATTTCTAGCTTATCCCTTCCAGCCTGCAATGTTTCTTTTGAGAAATCAGCTGACAGTCTTATGCAGGATCCCTTGTAGGTAACTAACTGCTTTTCTCTTGCCACTTTTAAGATTCTCTCTTTGTCTAACTTTGGCATTTTAATTATTATGTATTTTGGGTTGCGCCTCTTCGGTTTAATCTTGTTTGGGACTCTCTGCGCTTCCTTGACTTGTATGTCTATTACCTTCATCAATTAGGGAAGTTCTTCATCATTTTCTCAAATATGTTTCCCATTTCTTGCTCTCTTTCTTCTCCTTCTGGCACCCCCATGATGTGAATGTTGGTGTGCTTGAAATTATTCCAGAGGCTCCTTACACTATTCTCATTTTTTTGGATTTTTTTTCTTGTTGCTATTCTGATCGGGTGTTTTTTGCCATCTTATATTCCAAATCACTGATTTAATTCTCTGCTTCACCCACTCTACTATTGATTCCTGTAAACTGTTCTTTATTTTAATGAATATATCTTTCATTTCTGACTGGTTGTTTTATGGTTTCCATAATCTTTTTTTATGTTGTTGAAGTTCTCACTAAGTTCACTGAGCATCCTTATAACCAGTGTTTTGAGCTCTGCATCTAGTAGTTTTCTTTTCTGCATTTCGTTTAATTCTTTTTCTGGAGTTTGGTTCTGTTCGTTCATATGGAGGATCTTTGTCTCCTCGTTTTGGCAGTCTCCTTGAATATGTTTCTATGTATTAGGTAGAGCTGCTTTGACTCTGTGTCTTGGTCACATGGCCTAGTGTAGTAGGTGTCCTATAGGGTCCAATGGTACAGCTTTTCCTATTACCCAAGCTGAGTACTTGAGGTATGCCCATTGTGTGGGCTGTGTACACCATCCTGTTTTAGTTGAGCCTTTATTGCTATTAGTTCATCTAAGGTCAGCACCTTGGATGAACCTTGACTGGAACACAAGGTTAGCACCAACTGTGTTCTGTCCAGGGTCACATGGATAAGCTACAAAGTGATCTGCTTATTTCTGGTACTTGTGCTCGGCTTGGAGGTGCCCAGGTGAGGCCACACTGTGAATCAAGGCTGGCTTTTTCTGATGCCAGGCTAGGGGCAACTTAGTGAGCAGTATGGGGCTCACTGATGCTAGATGTTGCTTGCTTGTGATAATTTAAAAAAATCTGAAGCGTTAGCCAAGATATGCCATTCATATGGAAAAGCCAGTGGGAACAGCTTGGGCAGAGCCCCAGCCAATCAGCAGGGTGGGGCAAACAGTGTGAGCGAGGTTGATGGGGTCTCAGATATGCCTTCCCACTCTATGTCTCTATGGGGGGATGGCTCAGGAAAGGAATAGTATCCTCTAGTAGCACTTCTGTCTGTGAGAAAACTGCCTTCTACTTCTCACCATGATGCTGGAGAATTCAGCTCCTCCCCACATATCTCCAGTGCCTTTCAATCTACTACCCCCACACTGTGGCTCAGAGGGAATAAGTCTGAGTAAGTCAGTGCCATGGGCCCTGTAAGAGGAACTGCCAATGAGTCCTGCAATTTCTGTCTTCCATGGTCTCAATGCCCCTGGTTTTTACAGCCAGAAATTATGGCTACTTTTCTTCCTGGCACTGAAAACTTAGGTGGGGCTGGGCTGGTATGTGGCTGGGACCCTGCTCCTAAGATATCCCTTCTGATTTTTATCCACCACATGTTGGTGTGGGACTGGCCCATTCCATATCTCTGCCCCTCCTACCTGTCATGATGTAGTTTCTTCTTTAATTCTGTAGTTGCAAGACTTCCATTCAGCTCAATTTCTGATGGTTGTTCTACAGTTTAGTTATAATTTTGATGTTGTTGTGCAAGGAGGTGAGCTATGTTTCCTCCACTGTCATCTTGACCTCTCCCTCTAATATCTTTTCTATATAATTTTTGAAGGATATATTTAATAGAATTTTGTATTTTCCTTCTCTAAATTAATTTTTGCTCTATTTATAAATTTTATTCATAAAATGTTTGTATATTTGGAAGTGAATGGCAAGTAATCAAAAAACTGGGGCTTCAACATCACCACCGGGAAGAAGAAACTAGATCAATTTATTCAGACAAACAAATGAGGCCTAGATAAGTACTATAATTATGTCAAGGTCATGTAGTACTTTAGTGGTATGATACTTAGGGCTTTTATATTTAGATTTTTTTAGCTCTACCACACTGCATTCATCCTAGAGAAAGAAAAGATCTGATAAATTGATACAAAAAGTATTTTATAGTGCTTTGTTTAGAAAGTATTGTCAAATACAAATTTTATAAACATACAAAGTGATGAGCAATTTATTGCCTTGTTACAACAGATTCCTTTTATAATGCTATCTTAGAGATTTTAAAATAATTTTAAAATCAAAAGACAACACACTGAATGGGAGAATATATTTGCCAATACATATGATAAGGGCTTAATATCCAAAATTATAAAGAACTTATAAAGCTCAATACCAAAAAACAAACAATCCAACTTAAAAATGGGCAATGGACCTGAATAGACACTTCTCCCAAAAGGACATACAGATGGCCAACAGATATATGAAAAGATGCTAATGCCACTAAGCGTCAGAGAAATGCAAATTAAAACCACAATGAAATATCACTTCACACCAGTCAGAATAGCTATCGTCAATAAAACAACAAACAACAAGTGTTGGCAAGGATGTGGAGAAAGGGGAACCCTCGTACACTGTTGGTGGGAATGCAAATTGTTGCAGCCAGTGTGGAAAGCGGTATGGAGATGCCTCAAAAAATTAAAAATGGAACTGCCTTGTTCCACTTATGGGAATTTATCCAGAAAAATCCAAAACGGTAATTTGAAAAAATATTTACAGCCCTATGTTCATTGCAACATTTACAGTAGCCAAGATTTAGAAGTAGCCCAAAAGTCCATCAGTAAATGCGTAGATAGAACAGCTATGTTTTACACACTGGAATATTACTTGGACATTAAAAAGGAAATCCTACCTTTTATAAAAGCATAGATGGACCTGGAGAGTACTATGCTAAGTGAAATAAGCCAGTTAGAAAAAGACAAATATCATATGATTTCACTTCTATGTGGAATCTAACAAACAAACTGAACTAATAAGCAAAGTAGTGACAAACTCATAGATGGAGAGCAGAATGACAGTTCTCAGCTGGTGGTGGTGGGGGGGCTGAGTGGGGTTGGAGGAATTCAGCAAAAAAAGAGAGGAAAATTAATAAACTCAATCTTGTCTATAATTGTCTTCATAACCAGGTCAATCCCTTAGCTTCATGTTCCTTGTTGCTACATCTCAATACCATTGCACATGCTGTTTCACTACCTCCTTTTACTACTCATCCTTCATGGTGTGATTTAGGTGTTACCTCTTTTGTAACCCCCCCTTTTTGTTCTCAAGAATTAACCACTTTTATACCTTGTAAGCATGTATTCAGAAATACAATCAACCTTTTTAAGCACTCATTTTTCTCTAAGAGTATTGCTTATACATTATGTGATTTATTTCATTCAATTATCACAGTGAATCTATCTATAAAGTATTGATTGGTATCCCTATCTTACAGAAGAGATGGGTGATGCTTACCAAATGTACATGTTACACTGAAATATTTGCATTTATGTACACAAATCTACAGTGGTCCAGCTTGATCCAAAGGCAACATGTACTTTTAACTAAGGGAATGAATAGAATGCATGGTATTGTGGAATACTTCAAGAATTATTTTTCACATACTGAAAAATTTGACAAATATCAGAGAGAAAAGTTCAAGATTGCAATCTTTGCAAGAGCCTGATCCACATGACTTGAAAATCACTTGAGAAGTGGAAGTAAACATTTTTGTTACCACAATTGAGATTAACTAATAAAGACTCATAACAAAATGGGCAACCACCTGTTTATCTATCCACTAGGAAGGAATAAAAACTTCAAAATACAGTTCTGTGGATACTCAAAAACTTGAAAAGTGAACTTTTTAGCCTCAGATGTCCCTGCTATGGAGAATGGATATAATTTTACTTTTGGAAAATTCCAAAATAATAGTATCAGCTATCCTCATCAATGCAGACAAAAACCCCAAAGAGACCCATAGAATAATTATTTGTAGGAATTATAGAAATGTATTATAGCTGCACAGATTAGGAGTTAAAAGGCAAAAACCACATATTTGATAAAAAGCACACTAAAATACAAACAAAATAATGTGTCTTCTGAGTTAAAAATGATTCAGTTTCCATAATACTATGAAAAAAGAGAAATAATACACACTTACATATAGCCCTTTCTGTGTCTGCATAAAACACATATTAGAAATAGAAAAGAGAAACATGAAGATACTAAGCACTGCTGTGATTTGGGAGAGAAAAGCAAAACGATAAGTGAATAAATAAAAGCAAAACAATAAACCTTTCTCCAAATGTGGGTCTAATTAATAACATTGTGGGGCTAATTATGAATGCTCTCTTTCCAATTATGGTTGCTTATTGGTGATTGGTCCGTTGTGAACCAGTAGATGATATTGAATGGTACAATCCTCTATGGAGGGCAGGAATAGATTCACCCTGGAAGCAGGTAGTATCTCAATTCTCCAGCATCAGCAGAAGGATTACTTACTATCTCTTCCTACAGAGGAACCTCTCCCAGGAGATTTGGTAAAAGAACCTCCACTGAAATAAAAATTAAAGTATTTGTGCTCAGGAAACTCCATGAAGTTCAGTGACACCGTACATGAATGATCCATATTGGGGAAACTGGGATTCATTACACACAGTTATCTGTTCTGTAAGTAAAGGTAATTTTAATGTTAAAAATATAACCAATGCAATACATAGAGTGAATATTTAGAGTTATTTCCTACCAAAAGACAAGTCTAGAATATAACATAACCTGCTAGAAGTAACAAATCCCTCTTTACAACTTCTCCTTTGGCCTTTGTAAAAATTGTGGCTGCTAGGCTATGTTTGCAATGAGCTAACAAACAGATCATTGCACTTTTGTATTTCAATTGTGACATGGAAAAGCAAGGCGGCAGGATGGTGTTCTCCATGCAAAACTTGCTTAAGACAGAGAGGGAATGAATTCCCTAAGAGATGGGGAGAAAAAGAAGAGACAGCAAGCAGAGCAGGGGAGCCTGAAGGTGGGCATCCTGTCCCTACCCAGAACGGGGACTCCTGAGCAGGGCAGCTGGAAAGAGGAACATCTCTCCTGCTGCATCTCAGCACACTATTGGCTCTACTCAAAATAACAGCGATAGAATAATGACTTTCTCAAGTAGCCAATTATTTCAGCAATAAGGAAGCCATGTTTTACAATGTTAGCCTTAGACAAAGGAAAATTAAACTTTTAAACTTTCATTCCAACCACTCTTGCTGTAGGTCAAATACGAAGATAGAAAGGCATGACATTTGCCTTGTGCTAAGAATGAAATTTGAATACTGTTTTCACACACAAGGTACTTGGTTAGATAGTTAGGTGACCCCCCCCCAAAAAAAAATCTCAAGGGCATTAGAATTATCTACATCTGATATACATTTTATTTTTTGAACTTTTCTAAGTAGGTGATACAAATGTTTGTTGGATATATTAATGTTCCAGCACCTGTTTAGTAGCTTTTAAAAAATCCTGCTCATTTAAACACATACAAAACATCAAAGTAAAAATTCTATAAATGTGGAATTACATTTTTCTAACATTTCATTCACCCTTGTATTAGACCCTAACTTCCTTTCTCTTGAACTTTTCATGCTTTCTGCCTTTCCTGCTTGAAAAGCACTTTCTCATTAACTTTTCTTTTCCTTTGTTTCTTCAGTTTCAATGAGTAATTTCCCTTCTGGCTTGGAAAAGTCTTAGACAATTATTTTGATAACAGACTTCTTGGCAGGCAGTAGTGTCTCCTGCGCTCCGGACTGCTCTCAGAGGCAGTCTTAATTGACCGAGACTTGATATTGTGGAGTGTCCCCCACTGCTCATCCTTAGTTTAAAGCATTGAACATACATTAATGAGTCACCTGAGAAATAAAGTTAAGAGTTAATAAAGTAGATTAAGAAACTAGAAACAAAGATTTCAGTATTTCATTTTAAATTATTTTTCATAGTTTATTTATATACTTTGCAGTTTATGCAAAAAACACCCAATAAATTTTTAAAATTTTAAGAAAATTCAAACTTGCAAATATGCTGCTGGTATATCAGGACTGATTGGGAGACCCTAATATAGTTAAAATTGGAAAAAGAGAGACAGAGAAGGGCTGGACTTTCTATGTTTTTGAACTCATTCTTACAATTTGGGGCTTTGAAAAACTTTATGCAGAAGAGGTGGAAATATTCTCAAGGTTTTGTTTGTGTTAAGTAATAATACTTTGTAATATTTGGAATATATGGAGAGATGAAAGACAAGGAAGGGGACTTGCTGAGACATTATTAAATTAGTCCAAGGGATAGTTGAGGGCCTTAACTAAAAGGATAGGGCCAGGACCTGACGGGAAAGAATGAATTGAAGAAATGCTGAGGTAGAATGGACAGGACTTGTCACCACTTGAACACATTGAGATTGGGGTAGATCTCTAAGTCTAAACTTTCTGGACTGGATGGATATGTCGATAAGAATTCACCAAGATAAGAAAACAAGTTGGGGTGTATGAGCAGTTTGTGGTAAAATGAAATAAAATGGGCTTTTACAGGTCGAACTTGAAATTATTAGTTTATTTGTTCATTAAATATTTGCTTAGTGCCTAGTATCTGCCAGGAACTATTAGTGCAAAAGACAGTAAAGTAAGAACTTTCATGACTCCTTGGCCCTTGTGATAGGTTGAAGGACAATAAACAAGGAATCAATTATACAAATAATCTGATCTTTTTCAAATAGTGATATAATTTATAAAAACTAAAACATGTGACATAAAAAAGAGTAATGGGGGGATTCTGTTTTTGAATGGGTGGTCAAGAAATGCCTGTTTTAAGAATTGATATTTGAGCCTGAATGGCAAAAAGAAAACAACGTGGGCAGACCTAGAGGACATTTCAAATAGAAGAAACTTCTGGTTCTAAGGATAAGAACAAGGACAGCATCTTGGAAATCTATGAGTTTAATAACTGTGGGGAGTATGGTACAGTAGTAGATTAGAGATACAGGCAGGCTTCTATAGGACAAACAGGCTGTCAGATCCATAATTTGTTTGCTAGAACACTTTGAACCATAGGAGAGGAGACTGGAATCAGGAAAAAATACAGGCATCATCTATTTACGGGTGCTGATTGAAGCCATGAGGCAGGGAACATATGAAAAGACAGAAAGGCAAATAAAGAAATGTGAGAAAAATAAACATTTAGTGGGTGAGCCAAAGTAGAGAAACTATCAACGGCAACAAACACAATGGTCAGAAAATTAAGAGAATGAATGGAAGATTGCAATATCTCAGACTGAAAGAGAACAGATAGTTTTAAGAAAAAGGGAGTAATCAAAAGAATTAAATGCCATGAATAACAGGACAAAAGTGTTTCCAATGCAAAATGGCAAATAAGATCGTTGCTGAATTTTTCTTATACAGTTTACTTGAAGTGGTGGGAGAAAAATCTGATTGAAGTAGAGTGAGGAGCAAAAATCAGAATGCAATAGAATAAAAATTAACTTAAAAGTAAAGTGGCCAGAGCCAATGAAAACTGTGTTTACCGGGTGTTTGTTTTGGAAGAAAAGTTTGAGTAGACTTACAGGCTGTGAGCAAGAAGTTAGTGAAAACAAAATGTCAAAAGAAGAAAGTAATGATAATAGCCAGGCCAGCAGAAGGATAAAGGACCAGAAGACCCCACCACCATCAACAACAGAACTGTTCAAAGGATTAACTCTGAATAAGGGACATCTTTCCCCCCACCAACTGTAGCCATTTGAAATACCTAAAAACCCTTATGTAGACCCCTCACCAGAAAACAATATATAGATGCAAAATAAGCATATGAAAAGACACTCCAAATCATATGTAAATTAAAACAACGAGATGCCACTGCACACCTATTAGAAATAGCCAAAATCCAGAACACTGACAACATCAAATATTGGCATGGGTATATGGCATAAGGAATTCTCATTCATTGTTGATGAGAATGCACAATAGTGATTTGGTGGTTTCTTATGTAATTAAACATACTCTTACCATATGATCCAGCAGTCACAATTGTTGAGATTTACTCAAAGGAGTTGAAACCTTATGTTCACACAAAAACCTATATGTTCATATTTAGCAGCTTATTCATAATTGCCAAGAATAGAAAGCAGCCAAGCTGTCCTTTAGTAGGTAAATGGATATATGAGCTGTTGTACATCAAAACAATGGAATATTATTCAACACTTAAAAACAAACAACTTATCCAGTAATAAAAAGATATAGAAGAATCTTAAATGAATATTATTGAGTGAAAGAAGCCAATCTAACAAGGCTACGTATTATTCCAACTATATGTCATTCTGAAAAAGCCAAAAGTATGGAGACAGTAAAAAGATAAGTGTTTGCCAAGGGTTTGTGGGAGGGAAGGATGAATAGGCAAGGCATAGAATTTGGGGCAGTGAAAACATTCTGTATGATACTATACTAATGGATAAATGTCATTAATCAATAGAGTGTACGACACCAAGGTTGACCCCTAATGTAAACTATGGACTTCGGGTGATTGTGGTGTCAGCGTAGGTCCATCAGTTGTAACCAATGTATCATTCTAGTAGGGGATGTTGATAATAGGAGGGCCATACAAGTCTGATGTAGGAGGGTATGTGGGAAATCTCTATACTGTCTCTTAATTTTGTTGTGAACCTAGAACTGCTCTAAAAGAGTGCATATTAAAAAAAATATTTACTTAAATAATATATATGTCTCAAGATTATGAAATAAAAATCTATCTCTGTAGTGAAAACCCAAACAAATGATAAAACTGTTAAAAATGTTACATATTTATCTTTGATCAATTGCAATTTACATTCAGTATTATTCTGTATTAGTTTCCAATATACAGAAGACTAGTTAGAAAATTATATACTTTACAGAATGGTTCCTCTGCCACTTCAATACCCAACAGGCCCCATATATTTTTATAATGATATTACCGACTATATTCCCTATGCTGTAATCTGCATCTCCATGACTATTCTGTAACAACCGATTTGGACAGCTTAATTTCTTCACCTGTTTCCAACATCCTCCAACCCCCCTTACCTTTGACACCTGTCAATCTGTTCTCTGTATCTAATGAGTCTGTTTCTATTTTGTTTTTATATTTTGTACATTACAACTCTTAATGATGACATCACATGAATTGTTGTACCAGAAACTTAAGGGTTGTTGTTGGCACTAAGAAGCAGGCAATGACTTCTCTGGGTCCTTAACCTCATATCATTTATGTAATCATGTACCAGAGGTCTACGAACTTTTCCTTACTATTCCATTTATCAGCCAAAAGTCTTGGTTAGTCATTTCCAATATTTTCATCTTTCATTTTCTGTTAAACTCATAGATTCAAAATCTCCCCACCCCTGAAACTAAGCAAAAAATAAAACACCTCATTTTAAATTCCTGGAAGATTCTCTGAAAAGCACAGTTTCAAATGCTTACACTGGAAAAACACCAGAAAGTGATGGGATCAACAGTTTACCTGACCTAAATTCTGACCATTAGATAATACACTATTGGAATAAAGGTATTAAAGAATGGCTAATTCACAAATATGTGATCTAGATGTTAAAAGAGCTTGCACATATTAAAATTTGACTATTATATGTGGCTAATGAAAGACAGGAAAGTTTGACTACTTGTTTGAATTATGGCTTTGAAAGTTCTATGTCTCGGTAAACTTACCCTGGTAGTCCTCTAAGGAGGACCAGGGTCTAATTGTCTAATTATTCAATGACCTCCTGACTTCTCTTCCCCAATAATCTAATCTTTTAATTTTTATGAGCCATGATGCTTTGGAGTTTATGGTCATTGCCTTTCCTGAATATATTTTAATGTCTCGAAGTGTCTCTCATCTAATCAGAGTGTAACTCAAAAACTTTATTGATATCAGATAGGCATAGAGGTACAGGACTTAATATATTTTGCTAGAGTATCTTAAAAATTCAGTACACTATTTTTTCTGGTTTGTAGGAATGCAGATGATAGAAGCTGTGAGCCCATAATAATAATATAACATAAATACTAACTTATCAAAAATTATTTTAAGCCCTGGCTTGTGTAGCTCAGTGGATTGAGTGCAGGCCTATTAATCAAAGGGTCACCGGTTCAATTCCCAGTCAGGGCACATGCCTGGGTTGTGGTCCAGGTAGGTCCCCATTGGGGGCCACATGAGAGGTAACTACACATTGATGTTTCTCTCCCTCTCTTTCTCCCTCCCTTCCCCTCTCTCTAAAAATAAATAAATAAAATATTTTAAAAGTCATTTAAAAATAAATTGTAAGATAACAGCTTTTTGTATTAAACAAACATTTATGTAGCACCTTCTACATGCTATGTATTGTTCTTAGCATTTTCCCTCAACTTATTCAATCATCATAACCAAAGAATGAGGTAGGTACTGTTATTACCACTACAAATGGTACTACTGAGGCTAAAAGAGGTTAAATAATTTGTCCGAAGTTACACAGCTAGTGAGCACCAAAACCAAGATTCATATTTAGATAATTTGACTCTAAGAGATGGCAAGTTACTAATACACTATGCTAAGTCTTTGCTAAAACAAGAAGAAGTCCTTGGGGAAGTAGTAGAAGCCTTGAGAGGAGAGCCTCCTGGGACCAGACTGGGGAGAAATGACAAAGCTTTCACCTTTGTTCATGGGTTCTCTCTTTTAATCCGTGATGGCAACACAGAATGTTGTTCCCTGTTTAAAGCACTGCACAACAATGACCAGGACTTAAATTTTTTTTGACTCGCACTTAATATAGCTATGGAGGCAAGCATTTTAAAAACATAATTTATAATACAGCATAAAAGAAGAATTTTTAAAAAGGAAGAAAAATGAAAAACCCAAAAAACATTAAGCCGGTAAATACACATATCTGATTCAACAATAACTGACTGGTTTCCTGGGTTCCTAGACCTTGTTGCACTCCATGTTTATTTCCTTAATGAGTCTTTCACTCTAAAGAACTCTATACTTTGCCAACTACCCATGCTGCTACCTCACTAAAAGGTTACACTGATAAGACCCAATATATTCCTTCAACTTGTCAACTGTTTCTTTATGACCTAAGAAAATAAAAGGAAGATATTCTCTTTTATCACTCCCCTAGGAAACCCCATTCAGTTTCTGATTTATGATCTGAGGTGTACTTGCCTGGAAGGACTGTAGTCATTGCAACTCCAGGATCTAAGCTGCAGTGCGTTGTCCACAACATAATATAATGATAGACAGCAACTGTGCAAGAAGGATTGCCTGTGCATAGTAATTGCAGGCTCTTCCTGTCTAAAACTAGTTCCATATCATTTGAGAAATTATATTTATAATTTTCTTTTTCCTATTTATAAGCTTAAAATGTTTTCCTGGGGAAAAATATTTAGGTAGTAATTTCCCAGGCTAAAAAATTCTGAATAAAGTTGTATCTCAGCATTTACAACCCAAAGCAAAACTTACTTCTACTAATGAGGGTATATTTTTATTAAATGTGTTCATAAAAATATTTTATATTAAAGTCTATAGTAATACAGTCTAAGAACCGTATCAGTTCTTAGATTAAGGACATCTCCATTGTCTCTAAGGAATATGTACCATTACATTATTCTCCATCTATTTTGCCTTTAGGGAATTATTAATAAGATAAGCAATATTTTGGCACCAATTCAAAAACAATGGGCAAATTTTCAGTGTAACATCTTATTCACATATTTAACAAGATTTTTATAGCTATATGAAAGGTGACATTTTACTTTTACCTGGCCTAGCATTGCACTAATACATTCACTTTTATTTTTTAAATGTACAGATATTTCACAATACTTTTATAATAGAAGGGTTCAAATAACCTATAATTATCAGTGCATTCATTAAAACAACTTTAAGATTTAGATTTAATATTCTATTGGTCCCAAACCCAAAATTGGACAGAGTGAGAGATGAAATTTGAACAAACTCAAAAATAACTTCCTTTTAAAAAAGTGTCAAAGAAAGCTCAAACTTTTCTGCATAACAGCATAATGGCTATTGTTCCATCTGGAAGTTTCCCCACAGTGGTAAACTTGATGTTTGTAACTCAAAGTGCCTAAAAAATGTTCAAGAGTTAAAGCAAATAAGAGAAGTTTTGCTTATAAATTCTCAGGTAGCTTTAAACTACTTTAATTTCCTAAGGACCAATTATGGGTAGGGAAAAGTTACAGGTATTCAAATCAGTGTTGGTATTTGCATGTCAAGGGTCAATGTGAATTTTGAGGAATAAACACATTCTGTGCAAGCAGCTGAAAATTGCTGAGAACCAAGTGAAACTTTTTCCTTGACTGTTATCGAAGACAATTAGCATTAATGGTACAGGATGTTGTATATCTACCTTAAAAAAATTAGAATGAAGAGATCAAAAGGGTCTGAAGTAGGATTTCCAAAGGCAAAATATATGCACTTACTGGTACATGCCATAGAAGGTGGGTCTTTTTCAGCTCGGAAGTAACCCTTTTCACACTGACAGACAGAAGTTGCTTCCATGTAGGTTAAACTGTGTGGAGGGCATTTAGAACATTTTGTGTTCCCAGCAAATGCTTTATAGAATCCTGGTCTGCAAGCTGCAAAAATAGAAGAAACATTGTTATTCTTAGAGCTCTTTTATTTGCACTTGTACAATACATTTTAATTTAAACACCCTTTGAATCAGAGTTCAGTGTTATGCACACACAGAAAATCGATATATGTTAATATTAACTAATTAAATCAGTTATTCAAAATTAGTAACACAACAGTGACTTCACATTTTACTTAAGGTTGCTAATTTGAAAAGGCATACTTGAAACACACACACGCAAAACAGCAGTGCTTATCCAAGTGGGGTGTCCATCAGGGACAGAAAAGAATCATTTTGTGTAGTCCAGAAAGATGGCATTAAATAACATTGAATCACACTGTTAAAAATGTATTTATGTTCCATTTCTTTCTCAGTCCTTCTGAGTACTCAAGGGAAAAAATCCCAGTGTTGTGATAAGGTATCTTTAATACCTTTCTTAAGGGCTAAATAAATTTTTTTTTTAACAAAACAAGGGCTAGCCTTATATTCAGAGACCTTAGCAAGCAAGATCCAGCTATAGTTTGATGACATTGCTTTATTTTTAATTATTTTTATTTTTTATGGTAAACAGTTGATGACCCTGAGAAGAATATACCTGCCAAAATTATGGTTAATCAAGCCCAAATTTATAACCCAGAGTCTAGAGGCCATTTGTGCTACCCTGAGCTCCTACCTTCTGAGTAGACCCTTGTAGGAACTCCTAGGGTCAAAATTCTACCAATAAGTTTGAGAGTTTCCCCATCTACCCAGGGCAATGCAGTTTTGTCCTCATTTGCATTTCATCAACCAATCAGAATGGCTTCATTCTGACCAATTGGGATGCTGCTATTTGGACCAATCAAACTATGATGATTTGGGGTTCTCATTTGCATAGAAATGGACTAGTTAAGGACAAGGTCTGGGAACTTCTCTGTAAGTCAGTCTCCTCTCTGATTCTTGGAGCACACTTTCAGTTCCCATTGAAGACTGTTTCCTTGGCAGGAGATGTAACACTGGAGTGGAGCTGTCTTGCCTGGGCTGAACTGTGGCATGGAAGCTGTGACACTGGAGCCTCCTTGCCTGGGCCATGTCACCCAAACGGTTCCACAGATGTGCCATTCCACATCCATGAAGTTAAACAATTAAAGTGTTTCATAGCCATGTTGTTTCACAACTGATCTGCCTTCACTGAATAAAGTATCATCATTCACCGAATCCCAAATCTGGGAATCCTCTTGGTGTTAAATTAATTGGCAGTGATAATTTTTTGTTCATATAATTTTTCTATTTACTACATTGAAATAAATTTATTTAAAAATTTTGAATTAGTTAAAAAGTAGGTAGATAAATATTTAGTGAATAAGGAATATGTGCTATATACATATGGCAAACATCATGAAAATGGAATGCAAATTAGTAAATGCTCACAAAAAATCATGAAAATGTAAATGAGTAAAGTTATGTGATGAAAAGGCTTATTGAACCTAATTTTCTCTTTGCTTAAATATACATTGTCATTTTCAGTATACATTTTTACAGGAACAGAAGACCTAAAAAAAAGGATCCAATGCTTGGTGTATATCCAAGGTCCTGAATGGTAAAGGACTTAGTTTTTCTGGTTTTAAAGAAACCACTTCTGATCACTTTCTAAATTAACACTGTTATACAAAATTAAAATAATTTTCCAGTGACATATATTAAAATATTTTAACAATCTATTTTAGCTCAATATATTTTCACAAAATACTGTCTTTTAAAACATACAAAAATCCAAATTTAGCAATGATAAATTTGTGCTTAAGGCTTCTGCCTATATACTTAGGACAGGAGGAACAATTTCCATTAATTTTTTGAGGTAAAGTTAATTCCTACCAGAATGAGTCCCAATAAAATATCTTTCTCTAGGTTCACACATTGATGAATATTTGTACAAATCTAAATGAATGCAATTCCTTTTGATACTGGAAGTAAACTCACACTAGGTATGTACATGAACACGCATGTGTTATAATTGTGTTATTTTTAATGGTTTATTTGACTTTATAAAAATACTTCTTATAAATGATCTAATAATTTAAGAGAAGTGAAATTATCAATATACACAATAAAATTACTGTTAAATAATTGGTTGTTCAATATTTATGAAGCTATGAGTAATGGTACATAAATAACAACAACAGTTTCTTCTCTAAGATGACAATAAACTAATTAATACTATTATGGATAATCAAGAAAAACACTATTATCAAAATATTTCTCTAGGTCGCAGGTTGCCCCTCTGGCTGTGGCCTCACAGGTTAGGCCTGCTCCACCTCGGATGCGATTACTCCAACAGGGTAATCACTGTGGCCCTCACCATGGCCTCTGGAATTCACACTAGTCCAATGGTGGGCTTCTCCACAGCTAGGGCTGGCCTCGCTGGTTCAGGAGCCTCTGGCCCCTGACTCAGCCAGTGCAGGTGATCAGGCTATGATCACTTGGTGGGAGCCAACTGCACCTAGCCCAAGCTCAGGCTAGGCAGGGTTAACAGATGGTAATGTTGGGGAGGGAGGGGAGTAAGGAAGGGAGAGGGGAGCATCATGGACAGTACAGAATAATAATAACAAAATAACCTTGAATATATAAGATTAAACAGAGCAAAGGTCAGGGGTAGAGGGAATAAGAAAAAGAAGCTTCCCAGAGTTTGGGGGCCTAATCTTTCCTTCCCACCCCAAGCTGTTTCCTCTGGAACAGGCATGAAGGACCCAGAGTTCTACTGGCAGTATTTTTTTTTTTTTGTCTGTGCACTCACTCAGATCTTTAAAAAAATAAAAATTCAAAAAGTAACCCTTCCACTAGAGAAATTGGGCAAAGAGCTCTTATCTGCTTGTTAATCATTTTGGGATTTTTGTGGGAATATTGTCTTGGAAGGACCTCCACACTCAAAGTGCAATTCCCTGGACCAGCAACACTGGCATCTCACATTGGAAAAGCAGTCTCAGGCCCTCCAGATGGACTGAATCAGAATCTATGGCTACACTAGTTTCCCAGGGGGCTGTATGCACACCCAAGTTGAAAAGCTCTGTCTGCAATACTGGTTCTTAATTCTGGCTGCATGTTAGAATCACCTGAAGTTGTGGGTTGACTTAAAATTTTTTTAATAAAAAGAAGAAAAATACATATTTCTCTAAACCTGTCAAAATGTAGAGTATATAAATAATATATAATTACCCCATTAACATTTTCATAAATGAAACATTTTTTAGAAAATATTTAATTTCTAAATGTAATCCTATGATAATAGTTACAAGATACTGTATCATAAGCTATTCAATAAATTCAATTTATATAGATTTTGTCAGTAAATTAATTATGTTTTTCTTAATTATACAGTTCAAAATAATTGAATATATTTCATAATATATTAGACTGGCCAAAAAGTTCACTTGGATTTTTCTGTAAGATAGCTCTAGTAGTGCTTGGTTGTCTTTAAATTTATTTGGAACAATTTTGTTGTATTGTATTGTAACAGGTGTCATCTTAGTGTGCATTTTAAAAAACAAACATCAAAATTGGTGAATTTTTCTGTAGCCATTTTAATATTGAAGATAAAAGAAAATATGTAATATTTTTGGTATATTATGATTTCATTTCAAGAAAGGTAAAAACACAACTAAAACACAAAAAAAGATTTGTGCACCATATGGAGAAGGTGCTGTGACTGATTGAACTTGTCAAAAGTGACCTGCGAGTTTTGTGCTAGAGATTTCTTTGTGGATGATGCTCCATGGGTAGACCAGTTGAAGTTGATGGCAATGAAATCAAGACATTAATTGAGAACAATAAAGTTACAGCATTTGGGAGATCGTCAACATACTCAAAATATCCAAATGGATAATGTTTTTGGTGAAAATAAAAAATGTGTCTTTTATTTTACAGAACAAACTACATGGACTTTATGGCCAACCCAATACATTTGTAACACTTTGCCAAAAAATTTAAAATATTGAACTTAAATATAAATTTAAATAATATATTTAATCTATTATAATATTTATAAATATGTTAATCAATTTACAGAGAATATGCTATTAAAAGGGGAGCTTCTGGCTGTATATTTCAGTGTTATTTTAAATATAATGTCAATATTATCATAAAGGTCTTTTAGGTCACTTTTTGAAAAAGACCATTAAAAATAAATTTATTAGGACTGTGTATGCTATAGGACTACACTAAAAGTTCAGTGGAGACAAATACTGTATGA
>PVKM010008469.1:0-38931 GCA_004027735.1 Carollia perspicillata
TAAGGGGTTAAGGAGAGGGTTTCTCACCGCGAGAGTGGTGTGGAAACCTGGTTTCTAACCTCAAGGCCGTTCTGGGCCCAGGCTACCTCCCAACTGCTGATTATCTGGTTGTTCCCATGCGCAGGGGGAGGGCATGGGCCTTCTCTGCAGGTGCGAGAAAAGTATGCAGTAATGAGAACTTTGTTCTGTGGGAACTTGTTTTATCTCAAGGATACGCTTTGCAGCTTCTGAGGCACGGTGCTTAAAAGCTTTGCGCTCTTTCAATAAACTCGCCATGACCATCAGAGTCTTGGACCTCTCTGTTACCCATCCTCCAACCCTCACTTGCGAGGCCCCCCTGCCGCAGCGGGCGGCGACACTAATCCCTTTGCACCTACAAATCATATATATATATGATTTGTATATATATGTATATGTATATATTTATATGTATATATGTGTATATATACATATGTGTAATATATATGTATATGCATGTACATATATATTATATACATATGTAATATATATGTATATATTTGTATATATATGTGATTTGTATATATCATGCATATATATATATATATGATTATATATATATGATTTGTAGATATTTTCTCCCATTCCGTAGATTGCCTTTTTATTTTGCTGATGATTTCCTTTCTTATGCAGGAGTGAAAAATCCCAATGTTTTATTATGAGAATTCACACATATACAAAGTTCAAAGAACTGTACAGTGACTATCCTGTACCCACCAACTACATTATATAGTTGTTAACTTTTACTATATTTCTTTTTTTTAATACAGTTGTCCCATTTTTCCCCATTTATTTCCCCCCTGCACACTCTCTCCCACCGTCATTCCCCCCTTTAGTTCATGTCCATGGGTCATACATGTAAGTTCTTTCACTTCTACATTTCCTATACTATTTTTAATCTCCCCCTGTCTATTTTCTGCCTACCATTTATGCTACTTATTCTCTGTACCTTTTCTCCCTCTCTTCCCATCCCACTCCCCTACTAATAACCCTTCATGTGATCTCCATTTCTGTGATTCTGTTCCTATTCAAGTTGTTTGCTTAGATTTTTTTGTTTTTGCTTTTGTTTTTTGTTTTTTGTTTTTGTTTTTAGGTTTGATTGTTAATAGCTGTGAGTTTGTTGTCATTTCACTGTTCGTAGTTTTGATCTTCTTTTTCTTAGATAAGTCCCTTTAACATTTCATATAATAATAGCTTGGTGACAATGAACTCCTTTAACTTTACCTTTTCCGGGAAGCACTTTATCTGCCCTTCTATTATAAATGATAGCTTTGCTGGATAGAGTAATCTTGAATGCAGGCCCTTCCCTTTCTTAACTTGAAATACTTTTTTACAGCCCCTAATTGCCTGCAAGATTTCTTTTGAGAAATCAGCTGACAGAATTATGGGCACTCCTTTGTAGGTAACTTTGTCCTTTTCTCTTGCTGCTTTTAGGATTCTTTCTTTATCTTTAGTCTTGGGTAACTTAATAATGATGTGCCTTGGTGTGTTCCTTCTTGGGTCAAATTCTTTGAGACTCTCTGAGCTTCCTGGAAGTCTGTTTCCTTTTGCCAGATTGGGGGAGCTCTCCTTCATTAAGTTTTCAAGTAAGTTTTCAATTTCTGCTCATCCTTCTGGCACCCCTCTGATTCAGATGTTGGAACGTTTCAAGTTGTCATAGAGGATCCTAAGCCTTCTCATTTTTTTGAATTCTTGTTTCTTCATTCTGTTCTGGTTGAATGTTTCTTTCTTCCTTTTGTTACAGACCATTGATTTGAGCCTGGTTTCCTTCCCTTTACTGTTGGTTCTCTGTAGATTTTTCTTTATTTCACATAATGCAACCTTCACTGCTGCCTGGTTCTTTTTTATACTGTTGAAGTACCCAGTGAGTTCCTGGAGCATCCTAATAACCAGTGTTTTAAACTGTGCATCTGATAGTTTGGCTATCTCTTTGTTGCTTAGTTGTGTTTTTTCTGGAGCTTTTCTTTCATTTGTGCCCTTCTTTTTTTCTTTTCTTTTCTTTTCCTTTTTTTTTTTTTTTTTTTTTTTTTTTTTTTTTTTTTTTTTTTTTTTTTGTCTTGGAGCACCAGTTATGTAGCAAGGGGTGGAGCCTTAGGTGTTCACCAAAGCAGGGCAACACACATGATTTGTTGTGATGCTCTATGTGAGGGAGGGGTCGGAGAGGGAACAGTGCCACTTGCTCCGCTCTCTGCCAGCTTTCAGTCATTTCCCCTGTTACCCATGATCACATTGGGCCCTTTCAGTGCTGATTCCTAGGTGGATGGGTTTGTGTACATTCTAGATCCCCGTGGGTCACTCCAAAGAACTCTCCTATGAGGCTGGGAGTTTCTCCTGCTGCTGCCTCAACCCCCACAGGTGTTTTCAGTCAGATGTGTTGAGGCTTTATTTCCCTACTCTGGAGCCCTGGGTTTCAAGGTCTGTCCCGCTCCACAGTTGTTCCTCCCAGTTTATCTGCATGTGAAAGTGGGACTGCCCAGTCTGCCAGCTGCTGCCTTGCCGCATATCCTTTCCACCTGGCTGCCCATCTGTGCCCCTCCTACTTGTCTGGATGAATGTTTCTTCTTATCTCCTTGGTTGTTGGACTTCCATACAGTTCAGTTTTCTGGCAGTTCTGGTGGTTTTTTGTTTTTGAATTTGTTGTTGTACTTCTTTTGGTTGTACAAGGAGGTACAGTGTGTCTACTTATGCCTCCATCTTGGCCAGATATTTCCTTTATTATGTCTATCTACCCACTAGTCCATCATATTTTTTAATTATATTTTATTGATTATGCTATTATAGTTGTCCCATTTTCCCCCTTCATTCCCCTCCACCCTCTCCCACCCACATTCCTTCCCTTTAGTTCATGTCCATGGGTCATTGGTTCTTTAGCTTCTACATTTCCCATACTATTCTTGCCATCCCCCTATTTTCTACCTACCATCTATGCTACTTATTCTCTGTACCTTTTCCCACTCTCTCCTCCTACTCCCCTGTTGCTAACCCTCCATGTGATCTCCATTGCTGTGGTTCTGTTCCTGTTTTGTTTACTTTGTTTGTTTTAGGTGTGGTTGTTAATAATTGTGAGTTTGCTGTCCTTTTACTGTTCATATTTTATCTTCTTTTTCTTAGGTAAGTCCCTTTAACATTTCATATAGTAAGGGCTTGGTGATGATGAACTCCTTGAACTTGATCTTATCTGGGAAGCACTTTATCTGCCCATCCATTCTGAATGAAAGTTTTGCTGGATACAGCAATCTTGGATGTAGGTCCTTCCCTTTCATGACTTGGAGTACTTCTTTCCAGTCCCTTCTTGCCTGTAAGGTCTCTTTTGAGAAATCAGCTGACAGTCTGATGAGAACTCCTTTGTAGTGACTGTCCCCTTATCTCTTGCTGCTTCTAGAATTCTCTCTTTCATTTTAATCTTGGCTAGTGTAATGATGATGTGCCTTGGTGTGTTCCTCTTTGGGTCCACCTTCTTTGGGACTCTCTGAGCTTCCTGGACTCCCTGGAAGTCTATTTCCTTTGCCAGATTGGGGAAGTTCTCCTTTATTACTTGTTCGAATAACTTTTCCACTTGTTGCTCTTCCTCTTCCCCTTCTGGTACCCCTATAATGCGAATGTTGGAATATTTAAAGATGTCCTGGAGGTTCCTCAGCCTCTCGTCAATTTTTTGAATTCTTGTTTCTTCCTTCTTGTCTGTTTGGTTGGTTGTTTCTTCCATTTCCACTCCATTGATTTGAGTCCCAGTTTTCTTCCCATCATTATTGGTTCCCTGTGCATTTTCCTTCATTTCACTTAGCATTGCCTTCATTTGTTCATCTAATTTGCGACCAAAATCAACCAATTCTGTGAGCTTCCTGATCACCAGTGCTTTGAACTGTGCATCTGATAGGTTGGCTATCTCTTGGTCACTTAGTTGTATTAACTCTGGAGCTTTGATCTGTTCTTTTGCTTGGGCCATTTCTTTCTTTTTTTTTTTTTTTTTGGTCTCATCACACCTGTTATGTATGAGGGGCGGAGCCTTAGGTGTCACTAGGGCAGGTAGTCCCAATCGCTGGGTTGTGACGCTGTATGTAGGGGTGGGGTCCGAGAGGGATCAGTGGCACTGGTTCTGCTCTTTGTTGCATCCCAGACCCCTCCGCCCATTCCCCCAAGCAAACTGGGCCCTTCTGGCCCTGATTTTCGGTGAGTGGATTTATGTGAATTCTAGGACCCGGTGGGTCTCTCCAGTGAACTCCCTCCAAGTCACTTCCTGCGCTGCAACCCCCACAGGTGTTTTAAATTGGTGTTTTCAGGCTTTATTTCCTGGCTCTGGGGCCCTGGGTTGCGCCATCTGTCTTGCTCCTCAGTTATCTGCACACAAATGTGGGGCCCCTGGTCTGCTGCCTTGCTTGCCGTACACCGCTTCACAATTGCCAGCCACCACCTGCGTGCCCAAGGAGCCTTTCATACTCGGTGACGTGCTTTTCGTGCCCATTGCCTCCACTTTTGTGCCATGCCCTGTCTCTGCTCCTCTGCCGGACTCTGCCCCCTTACCAGTGTGGATGGATGTGTCTATTTTATCTCCTTGGTTGTCCGACTTCCTTACAGTTCATTTTTCTGTTAGTTTGGTTTTTATTTTGTTTCTGTATTATTGTTGTTCTTATTTTGGTTGTGCGAGGAGGCACAGTGCGTCTATCTAAGCCTCCATCTTGGGCGGAAGTCCCGTCGTATTTTTTTAATGCATCTTAAAATAATTTGCAGACCTCTGTAAGTACTTAAGCATGGATTTCATTAATTAGATTCAATTTTCATGTATGACTTTTTAGGTAATATTTACATCTGGGAAATTAATACTTCTTTAATAAGACATTATGAGTTTTGGGACATTTATAGATCTATGTAATCCACCCTTATCAAGATACAGATTATCTCTTTTGATCCAGAAAGTTTCTTATACTTCCACTTCTTAGTCAATTCCTGCTCCTATTTACACCCTTCATGGTAAATAAAGATGATCACTAATGGCCAGTAAGTCTAGGGAGAATTTTTTGATAAAGAATAGGATATGTGCATTGCCTTTCCACATTACAAGAGAGGAAAGGATAAAAACCAAAGGTTCTTTTGTAGAGAAATTCGGCAGCACCTGAACTGTGATCAAAATTAACATTATCAAAGGAGAGTCAGATGCACATCATGTGCCTTCACGTGTGATATCATAAAAAGAATATACCACTTTTGTAGCATTCGGGCTGAGAATGCATAATCACAGAGAATGCTCTTTTTCTTACTTTCTAAAAGCAATGAAGGATTAAGAAATTCCAATGTCATGAAAAACCAATAAAAGCAGTAGAAATGTTCCAGACTATCTACAGAGATAATAAATTAAAGGCAATACCTGCTCCTTGACTGGTTCCTGCCCCGGAGGGGGAAAATGATTATTAATGATAAGGAATATGGACAGTAAATTAGTGTGTGTCATTGTAAAATTTGAGATTGACAGCTGTACTGTAGTGACAAGAGAATATCCTTATCTTTTAGGAAATACTAATGTATATAAGGGTAAAAAGCCATAGTTCAGGAAAATATATATACACATGTATACATAGAGAGAGCAAATTATGAAGCAAGAGAGTAAACCATGAACAACAGATGACCTGGATAAAGAATACATAGTTTTTATCTTTCTGATTTTATGAGTTTAAAAGGATTTCCAAATAAAATTTAAAATCTATACAAATAAATAAAATTGTCTTGCTTTTGTCTGTTGAAAGATCTAAAAGCAATGACCAAAAATGTAGCAGTAATCATTCCTAGTACCAAGATTATAATCTTAATATATTTTCTACTAAAAGAAAACCAAGGCTTCTCAGGAAAAAATTCTGATTCTAAATCTGGGATAGGAAATATATAAGATGAGCTTAGAACATCTTGTCACTGTGGATTTCAACAAAGCTATGATAGACTAATAAAAAGTTTTGTCAAAAGGCCTTAGGAGACAACTTAGATCAGTTTCCCCCTAGCCAAAGATGGCATAGGTGGAGCTTCAATAAGGCTGTTAATTACAGATACTTGAAACCCGTTAAATGTGTTTTAAATATTTGAGTATATGGTGATAATTTTTTAATTAATCCATCACCACAGAATCAATTTATCTTAAAAACGAGACCAAAAAAGAAAAGAGAGAAAAAATAAATTATCCTACTTTTCTTACATGAATTCTATCACTGGGTAACCTCATTATAGGTGAGAAGTGTAATCTTTTTTAATAAGATTAATGCAGGTAAAAAAAATTGACCATTTTGCAATCCCATTAGTTAATATAAGTAAGAGTTAAGCATCAGCAGTTGGTAACATTAAATTTTAAAAAGAGAGAGAGAAAAGCGGTGAATTCTTCCTGATGAAGAATACACTACCATTCTAAAGTCCTCAGGATCCAGCTGGCATTTTTAGGAAACACCAAGGTTAGAGGAACATGCCAAACTGAACCAAGCAAAATCTATACTGTGTGAAATCCAAATGGCTTTGATTTTTCAAGAGATAAACTATATGGAAATGGAAAAGAAGAACCTGTAGGGAAAAAATTAAAATACCATAACAGTCATATCAAACTTCAAAATGTAAGCATAACTAAAAAAGTTAAGTATGTGTTTAATACATGTCTTTAATCTTATACTTCTGATGGTATACCTAAAAAATTACAATCTTTTTGAAAAACAGTCTGACAACAGCTAGCCATATACAAGAGTTCTTATCTTTTGGAATACATACTGAAATATTCCTAGATAAAATAATATGAGTGGAATGTGCTTCAAAATGATTCAGGAGTAGCATGAATAGAGGGTATGGATTGGCCAAAGATTAATGGCTATTAGATTTGAGTAATGCATACATGGGGGTTCAGTATAACATTCTGTCTACTTACGTGTAAGTTCAAAGTTTATTATAAAATTGTTTTTGAAGATACTTATGCACCTTGATCTAGTAGTCACACTTCTGGGAAAACCGTGTTTATTACAGCATTGTTTTGAGTGGTAAAAGCAGAAATATATAGTTATACAGGGGATTGGTTGCATAAATTAAGGTATGTAGCCACACCATGTACTGCTGTACAACTGTGAAACAAATATCCTAATGTTGTACCAGTTACTTGGAAGGATTTTCATAAGATGTTGTTAGAAAAACCAAGGTGAATAATTGTAATATGTCATTTTTATAAAATACCAGTGTTTTAAAAACCAATATGTATGTTCACATATGTACATATATTTGTGTAAAAGTTTATAAGCTTAGAGAAAATCCAGAAGCATGTATACTAGTCTACTAATAAGGCATATATAGGGATGGGGGGTGATTAGCAGAGAAGAGGATGATCTGGGTAGAGGGAAGGGAGTGGGACACAAGTATGTGATAACATTTGTATACACATAAATATAAAAGACTCAGCAAAATCTTCTCTTACCTTGCATCCCTGTTTATTTAGTCCCATATGCCCTTCCCTTCACAACTAACCTTCAGGTGCATTGTAGTGCCCTTAAAGTGCACTCTATTAAATCTGTGTTTACTAACATTATAATATCTAACGTGATCTTCTAGCCGCCAGATCCCTTAACTCTATTTTCAGTCTCTCTAGAACTTGACGGTGTTTGCCAGCTGCTTCTTAAAATTCTTCTGTCTCTGTTTCTGGGACATAATTCTGTGTTTTTTCATTTAGCTTCCCAGGTTGTTTCTTCTCAGTTTCCTTCTAGAATCCCATCTTCATTTTGTCTTCATTTCCTTCCCATATTCCCCTGTGTTGGTTTTTCCAAGGATTTCACGTTCTAGACCCTCTTCTCATTCCATATATTCTTCCAACTAAAGTCTACCCACACCTACAGTTCTATCTACCATCTATATGGTGAAGCCTTCTAAACACCTTTTTATTCCAAACCTTTCTCTTAAGCTTTAAACCTATAGTATATATTTAGCTGTTCTCTGGCTATTACCACTTAGAATTCCCACTTAGAATACCACTTAGAATCAGTATACTGGAATGGAACTTCTTTTTCTCCATTTAAATTCCTCTTGTTTTTCCCTTCTCATTTAATGGAAACATCCATCAGCTACACATATATCATATATTGGGTTGTCATCTTAAATTCCTCTTCCCTCCTCTTCCTTCAGTTCAATTATCTAGTGACTGTTTTTGAGAATCCAGTATGTATTAGTCATTAATTATACACTGGGGATACAGCCTATTAAGAAAACAAAGATATTAACATAATCATCTACTAACCCCTGTCATTTCTACTTTCAAAGTATTTGTAAATCCATCTATAAGTTACAAGCTGGAAGTCATTTGAATGTCTTCGTACTATGTTAAATCTGGATTATAATAGCTGAAATTACATTGGCTTCCATAAGAAAGCAAGATTATAAGATTTGAAAAAAGAAATTTTACAGGGTATGATAATTTCCCATTTATTATGGCTACAAATATATGATTCTGGTCTCTTCAGAAAACAGTAGGTGTAAAAATCAGCTTTGTTATAAAACTTTCTTTTAGATATGCTGCAGCAGATTTTTCCCATGGAAGAAGAAAGATATCTTTGAATTTACATGTTGAATTAGCATGGAACACTGACATGTTTAATTAGAATGCAACACATCTCCTAGAACCTTTTTTTATTTTCATTGATTTTGATTGTTTCATGTGTTCATCATCTATCTATTGATTTTTCAGAATATTTATTTTCTACATGGTGAAAGTGCCTGAATTATTGCTTGATCAAAGTCCTTCAAGGAATGAGGCAAACATTATCAGTAAGTATCATACAAAGATTTTGAAGTTGCTGAAAAAGACTGATGAAAATACCCAAATTTATTGCTTAATTTACATGAGGTCCTTCGTAGACTTAACCTTATCAATACCATCCAGTCTAAATTCACAAGATGTTAAAATTTAATAGATAATTAACTGCCCACAGTTATTTATATATGTAAAGCCTGATAGCATTGTTACCCATCCTGGTATATCATGTCATCTGTGTGACAGATACACTTTAAGTCTTGGAAAGTTAGAGGATATATAACCAATGCTATGAATTTCTGAACTTAATAAATTTGGAGTAAATAAAAGGCTGTTATATATGTAGCCTTTAAATGTAATTTATTCCATTAGGCATTGTGCTTTATGGCAGTGCCACTCAACAGCTGTTCAACAAACTATTGCTGATTCTAAAGATAAGGAGCTTGTGCTAGAATATAAATGGACTGCTTCCTTCATCGAAAAGGTGCAGCCGCTATGACAAAAACATCAGCTGAACTCAATGTACTAGTCACATAATTGATTCCTATTTCTGGTACAAGCTCTTTATTTCATCACAGATTAATAATAAACAATTTGCAGACTGGCCTCAGGTCAGGGACTACACTGAGTAGCAGTTTTATGTTATGCATATCAGACATTTATGATATTGTTGCAGTAATATATGTTCTGGTTAGCATAGCTTATTTGTATACGGATGTGTGGCACTTTGAAATTTGCATTATTCTTGAGTCTTCCTGCCCCCCCAACTTATGCTCTTTTCCGATAGTCTTATTCCACATTACTTTCCTGTATAGAAATTCCATCCAATATTAGTGTTTGCTACAAATAATTGCTTCTCGCTATTTTGCTGACAACTCAGTCATTCAAAGAGCCAGATCGTGCTTATAAAGCATAATTATGGTAGTAGAGATGTGGGTAACTGTGTGTCACTTAGTGGCCTCCCATACTTTCAGACATTCATTAATTGACAGAGTAGAGATTCTGTTACAGACACTGATTTTATTACTTAAACAGAGTTCCCAGTGGACAGAATTGAAAATGCGAGTCATTGTCAGAATATTCACTTTTTTCTAATCTTACTTTGACTACTAATAGTCTGGCCTTGTGTATTATAAATTTTCCTTACTTGCATACTGAAACTTAATCAAGGAAATGTTCATATGCTCTATTGTAATAAATAGACAAGTTACTTTTAGAGTCCATTGTAAAATGGATAAGGAAACTTTAATAAAGACAGTTATATATTGTTTACTGAGTGCATTTCTGTGTCATAAAATACACAAAATGACCAGTATTTTGAAGCCTTATTTTCTTAATATTAAAATAGTAAATTATAATTATTCTAAATACTATAATTTGTGAAATTCATTTTCCTCAGTGTCATATTCTAGGAGTTATGAAATATGATTGTTGATGCATGCATATATGGAATTATAGCAGTTAATAAAGAGAGCTAAAAACAATTATTTAAACAAAAATATACCAGAAATTTATATTAAATAGATTATGTGGTGGGAATAATTTAACCATAAGGAGTAAGAAACATCATTAAGTAGTTTTAGAGCAAATCATTTAATCTTAGAAGTATAAAAACTATAGGAAGAAGTTACATAGGGTGTTTTTAGAGTGTTAAGATCTGTATCATATTTGATCATTAGAAATTTACACTTAATAGAGCATATTTTAGAGGAAGGGATTTAAATATTAGTATGTATCTATAATTAAAAATTTACTCCATTTAACATGTAAAGAATATTTTAGCCTCTTGCTTTCCAAATGGCATTTCTAAGTCATTTCCAGTATACATGTTAAGTAACAGGTTAGGCTGAGTATGGAAAATGATAATTCATTTATTACCCAAGCACCTTATTTTATTTAACCAGGGTTCTTAGCAACCTGTTTGATTAAATCTATTTCTGAACTTGTTGAGTAGCAGCAAGCACCATCTTTGCTCTTCAGCACTTTTTTATTTTTCACACATCCCTATAGTATCAGTGCTTAGAAGAAATGAAAAGGCACTTAGGTATCCATTATGCGCAGAGAGCTGAGCATACAGCATGAGTACGCAATGAGATATTCTTTTATTTAATGACCAGAAATTCCAGTATAGTGTTGCATGCTCTGCTTTTTCTCCTCTGCTTTGTGACACTTTGTGACATAAGCACTTTACATAGACTTAAGAACTTTAATTTTTCAAACTTTTTTCTAAATATCACCAGCTACTTTTACCTGAATCTTAAACAAACAAAACCTCTACAATTCACTTTATTTGAAAGTCACTACTTTTAAGTTAGATTTTATCATGTGTTTTATGTGGATTAATTATATCAACCTAGTTCTAAAGCTTAAGAATTTTAAATTCTAGGTGGAGTGTTTTACAAAGAAAAATGTCTGTGTCAAATTTTGCTAAGTGGAGAAAGGAAAGAAGTCATGAATATCTATCTAAATTACCATGTATTGTAAGCATTCACCCTTTAGCAGTACCTATAAAAATTACATAGTTCTACATTTTTACTTGCTTATATGTCAGAAAAATAAATAGGAAATTGTGCTTGCAGCTGAGATGTTCTTTGGATGTCTGCAAATTAATATACTATAAGTCTTTAAATTTTGTGTTAAATAGTAGTCTGCTAAATGTCTGTCTTTGAAATTCATATAAATATAGTAGTCAAGGAATTGCCAGTGTGTTTGCCCAAAATATGTATTCCAAATACAAAAACTAGTAGGTTTTTTGTTTAGATATGTCAGCTTGATGATTTTTTTAAAAAATTGAATCTACCAGTGCCTAACAACTTAAAGTGAATCTGTCACATAATTATAGTGGTTGAGATATTGCTGAATATTTAAGACTAAAACTCTATAAAGGGTATATTTGGGCAAAACCCTTAAAAAAGACCTTTGAATTAAAAATATTAATTATATGCATACATATAAATGAATTCGGCCTTAGCTATATCATCCTGTCTGCAAAAAAAAGTTTTATCATTTTTAAGTAAGTTTTAAGTAATGGTTAAAAGGACCTCCATGTAATGTATATATTTATGATGGAATAGCTAAGACTGGGTGATTTCGTCAGTTTCCTTTAGTGACATCAAAATTTTTGTAGTGATACTAGTATTTTCAGAGGGTAAATATCGTGATTAATTTATACTTTATAGAACCAGTTTCTATATTATTGACATTTTAGTAAAAAGACAATGTATTAACTAATTAAGGGGGTATATGGAGTGTTGTGGTACTTGATTCTTCATTTTATGCAGATTTGCCTTTTAGACTTAGTATTTTCAACTTTTTATATTGTCTTCCCTCCCCAGCTCACCCCTAAATAAACTTTAATTCTCTTATCTATATCTAGTAATATAGAAGTACAGTGAAAATGTTTTAATATGGCATTCTAATTTCCAAATTGAGGTATAACCACTCTTCTCTTATAAAATAGAATTAAAATACCTAACCTTTACTTAGAAAAATTGAGGTATAGAAATGGAGATTTAGATGAGACTATATAAAATTATCTAATTATATTTCCCTGTCTCTAAGCTATATATCTCCATCAGTTTAGGGATATGAAAGCTGTAATGATGTGTTTTCTAAAATACAGGTGTCTTTCTCTAATGTTACTTCTTCGGCTAGGTAACAAACATTATACTTATATAATTTTTAAGTATATTAGCTGTGATTAGTGAGTTATTTCAGAGCAAAGGAACAACCCGAGATTGAAAAGATGCCTGCAACTGTTGTTAAATATTCATCCCAATGAAACCCAGAGACTCTCTGAAACTAAGAGCTTGTTCAGGGAGCAATCTCCAGCAAAAGGCTGAGATTAGAGAGAACCACAGATCACTGTGAACAACCTTCTCACACAAGGGGGAAGCCTGTTTAAACGATTCTCCACAAAATGCTGAAGAAGCAAGTTTTTCCCATTATCCATATGAAAAGAATCCAGAGGTTTGCAGAAAAGCAACTGAAAATCAAGATGAACAGACAGAACCATTGACCCTGGAGAATGTAAATAATATAGGAAGCAGAAGGGTAAGTTGTTCTCAGTATTCTTGGAGGGCCACAACTATAACAACAAAAGGGTACTGTGAAAAATTACACCAGGAAAGTCCTTGGAATTAGTATTTATCACTACTGAAAGTAAATATTCTATACAAGACTAAAGAATACATTGGACATTGCTGAAGACCTGAGAGGTCTAAAAGAAAGGCAAAATGTAAAATATTTTTTTAAATATTGGAAATAGGAGAAAAATAATTTTTTAAAAACATTAAACCATACCCAGGGTATATAGTATTTATCTTACAAAAAAGAGTAAATGTTGTGAAGAAAATATTCTTAACTGAAGAAGGTATACTTTAACTGAAACACAAGAAAGACTTGGGTTTGTAGAGCAAAGGGGAATGTTAAAAAAAAAAAAAGAGGAAAAAAAACCTCACATCTAGATACATCACAACTTCAAAGATAAAGATTTTTAAAAGTCCTACAAGCTCCCAGAATCAGGAGACATGTTACCTCCAAAGAAAAGAGACACGTCAGATTTCTCATTCTTCACTTGATCTTAGCCAAAAGGCTGAGACATCATTAGATTTCTCATTCTTAAATATGTTAGTAGAAGACTGATGGAACTATTAACTACAACATTTTATGAAAAATTACTCTGGACCTAGAATGCCATTTCCAACTATTCAAGTGTAATAGCTAAACAAAAACATCCGTGGACATCATGGACATACTTTCTCTTTCTGAAAAAAAATTCAATTAGCATATTTTTCATGATACGAAATGTCTAGAAGGAAGAGATGAAGATTAACTCAGGATTTTAATGAAAAATTCCAGAGTAATGGCAATGAGTAGTTGGCTTATTTTAGAACAAAATGTCAGAGAACTTTGTGAAAAATGTAATCGAGAAAAGAGTAAATAACAGGTATATTACATGAATTAGATTATGAGAATTCACTGTGTCATGGCATTGATGATATGAAGGCATGTTGTCTAATCTGATGAATAAGAGGAAAGGCAAAAACTCTTGGGAAAATTAACTATATGAGCAAGCCACAGGCTAAATATGTAGAGTGGGGCAAAAGTAGGTTTACAGTTGTTAGTATGGAAATTGATACAGTAATTAATAAATAACAACACAAGAATAAACTGTTATGAGCACTCACAACTACTGTAAACCTGTTTTCTTGCACCACTGTGTAAAGCAAGCTAAAATGTGACATGGATTTGGACTGCTCATGGAGTATAAACATACTTTCTGAAGTGTCATAGTAGGGTTCCCTTGGAAAAACCAAGAGAACAGATCTGAACTTCAGAAATTCTGTTCACTTTGTCATTTTTAAGTTAGTTAAATTTAAATAAAGTCAAATGTAATACTTTAAATAAATTTACAGGTAATGATTCCCATGGGCGGTGGGATTATTTTGTAGGTGGGTTTTTTTCTTACCCATCTCTGTATTTTCCTGGTTTTCTAACATGAACTATTTTTTTAATGCTATTTGAAAATAAATGAAACAAAATCTTAATGACTAAAGATCACAAAAGAAGTATAGCTTAGAACGTTTTTGTGCACTAGCCTGTCTCTGAGTGACAATGGCATATAAACATAATTCCAACTGTAAAGATTTTTATAAGTAGTAATTATATCGAGTTTTAAAAGATTACTTAAATCTGGTTGAGTACATCACACTCACAAAAGGCTTTCAATATTGTAGATATTTGACAATGGAAATCAAATCATAAATTATTGGTTCCACTCCTGTTTTTGGAATGGCTATCTTCTTCATAAGAGCTCAGGTTTTAGTACTCCAATACTTTCTAGGTTCGATCCCTGGATCTCTTACCGTGAATAAGTTAACTTGTATGTGCTCAGGTTCCAATCTTTAAAATAGGGATTGCAGTACATACCTCACGGAGGTATAATAAATAAAGGCTAAATGAGTTAATGTATGGATGCACGTAGCATATGTGCTGGCATAGAATAAGCACTTGGTAAATAGTAGCTTTAAAAATAGTAGAAATCTGAAAGAGAGTTATCACAGTACACACATCCAGTTATTTAAGATGCAGTGTTCACAATCATACTTTATATGCCATTGTAGCCTTATAACCTTTAAATTTAAAAAAAGTTAAATGGTAATGGAAAAAAATACAATAAAGATTAAATTTTTTAAAATGTCATTTGTATTTATCATTATAAAGTTGAAAAACCTAATCAAGTTTACTGGTTCATATTATTTAAAGTAGTTAAAGCATGGTTTTTTCCCTTTATTTTCAAGCCTTAAAGCATAATTAACATATAATATTGTATAAGTTTAAAGTATACAATGTAATGATTTAATGTATAAATGTGTATACATTGTGTATATACATTGCAAAATGATTACCACAGTAAGGGTAGTTGACTCATCTGTCACCTCACATAGTTATAGTTTTGTGTGTGTGAGGTGAGAACTATTAAAATTTACTGTTAGCAGCTTCCAAATATAGAATACAGTATTTTTCATTATAGTCATGATGCTGTACATTACATCCTCAGAACTTTTTCATCTTATCACTGGAAATTTATACCATTCAACCACCCTCAACCAATTTTCCCCTTCCCAGACTTTTTGTTTGTTTGTTTTTTATAAATTGCGTTACTTGATAATCATAAATTAGGTATTTTTAATCTATCTTGCTTCATGTATTTATGGAATATATAAATCAAGATACTGTATATCTAAGATGTGACTATTTCAAGATCAAGCAAAGAATAGACAAATAACAAGTTTATATTTGAAATTCAACTTGAACCTCAGGTGGGTATGTTTAAAGCATTATGTTACTGCTTTTTCTTTTTTATTAAAAAAATTTTATGTGTAAATTAACAGTAAACCTCATTTAATAATGCTTTCTTTTAGATTCTCAATTTTGTGTCTGAGTTGTTTTTTCAATATACTTAATCATGAAATAAACATAGAAATACAAAGGATTCTTTGCATGCTTATGGAGTGATCACAAATTAGGGCTTCTTTGTATTGTTTATGTAGTTCATCTTGACTATATTTAGTGCCTTTTATGTACTGAGAAGTATATAGCATGGTGGTTTTGAGTACCAATTCTGGAATCAAATAAACTAGGGCTTAAAGACCTCATTCTGCCACCTATTAACTGTTTAGTCATGGAGAAATTTGTTATTAACATTATTACATAGTAGTATTCTTGGCATATAATATGTATACAAAGATAAATAAGACAGTTTATAGACTTGCACAAATACGGTATTTATTTTAAGCTTTCACTGAGGATAGTTTTCTTTAAGTTGTAGAAACACTTTTATTTAAATCTATTATATAATGATATTAAATTGCAATTGACAAATGAAGTACAGTTTATGTAATTGTGTCCCTACTTGCATTTTCCCTTTCCCTTCTTTGATGAATACTAAAAAATACCTTTATAAGTGGTTGTCAATTATGACTAGTGCTGTTATCTGTAAAACTATAAATTCCACTGACACTAATACAAAAAAATTGTCTTTTGTTTTCATTCTATTTCTTCTTTCCCCTCATTGCCCTCCTCTGTCTCCTCCATGAAAAGTCTATATCTGCATATGTCCTACGTTTACTTGAAAGACTGGTGGTTTTCACTGCCCTCATCCTAAAGGACCACCTACCTCGAGTGTAACCCTGTAATAAGTAAAGTGCATAGAGTTAGCTTGAATCTTGTTGTTTTAAATCTTGTACAAAGTTAAGCAAATATGAAAAATTCTGGAATTCGGCTTTGCCTTTTTTAATTAACATGTGCTTTATTGAATATGGCAGTATTTGTTGATAAATACATTTTTTTAAAGATTGTATTTATTTTCAGAGAAAGGGAGGGAGAAAGAGAAGAGAAACATCAGTGTGTGGTTGCCTCTTATGCAGTCCCTACTAGGGACCTGGCCTGCAACCCAGGCATGTGCTCTGACTGAGAATTGAACTGGCTACCCTTTGATTTGCAGGCCAGCATTCAGTCCACTAAGCCACACCATCCTAGGCTGATAAACACATTTTATTTAAATCATATAATTTAATGGTAACATTTTTCTCTTTTTTGTCTTGGCAGTGAGTTAATAGTTATCGTATGCATGATGTGTGCCAGGATATGATAGGCACATTACATTAATTAGTTCATTAATCTTCAAAATAGCCGTGTAAATTAATACTTCATAACAGATTACTGCCCTATTAAGTGTCAGAGCAAAGATTCGAACTTAGGGTTAATGGCAGAACCTGTGTACTTTTCCATTATACCATACTGATACTTACTGAGTATGAAAAGTTCAGAGTCAGAGGATCCTAATGTCAGCATATAATTGCAGTATGAATTTAATGTATGTTTATTTGACTTAATTACACCTGTTATGAAGTGTGGCAAAACTATCATCTTCATTATATTTGAGTGTAACACCTTCTGTTGGATAAAAAGGTTCCAAAAATGAAAGTAGCTGGTATTTTTGGTTTTTGCTATAGAGCCTACCATTAACTAAAAATGTTTGATGAAAGATAACATGTTTATATATAATGTATTTTTGAAAATATGTTTACATGTTATCTAATTTTGTTCAGAAAATTATAATTTTTTATCATACCAAGAACATTTTTTTCATTTCTTTTAGAGAGAGAGGAAGGGGAAGGAACATTGATGCCAGAGGGAAGCATGTATTGATTGCCTATTGAACATGCCTGGACAAGGGATCCTACACACCCAGACTGGGGATTTTATGTGCCTGGACTGGAAATGGGGATTCTACTCATCCATATTGGGGATTGAACCCACAACCTTTCAGTTACCAGACAACACTCCCCACTAACTAAACCACAGCAGCCAGGGCAAAGTTATTTTTAAAACTAAATATAATAAAAGTATATGGTTTTGATTTGTTTTATTCTGTACACTGCAGAATATATTCATTATTGAAAACATTTTAGAATAGATTAAAAACTAATTGTAAGTATATTAGTGTTTCTACTTTTATTATAGAAGTAAGTAGAAATAATAGTACTATGAGCCTATATATACTTACTGCTGTTTTAGTAATTATCATCTGATGGCGATCTTGTTTTGCCCCTCACAATTCTATATACATTTTTCTTCATTATTAAATATCTATGATATTAAGTAATTGGAAGCAATCTGAATGTCTCCTCAGTAGAAGATCAGTTTAAATGATTATATATTCACTCAATGTAACCTGCAGCTCTTTAAAATAGTAATGAAGAGCCCTGGCCAGTGTGGCTCAGTTGGTTGGAGCATTATCCCCTCCATAATCACAAGATTGCAGGTTCAATTACCTATAGTTAGGGCACATACCTAAGTTGCAGGTTCTATCTCCGGTCCAGGCAAGTATGGGAGGCAACCAATTGATGCTTCTCCCTCACATGGATGTTTCTGTATCCCTTCCCCACCGCTCTCTCTCTCAAAGCAATGAAAAAAAAATGCCCTCAGGTGAGGATAAAAATAGTAATGAAGAAAATATAACTTCGAAAACAAGTCTGTGGTCTGTTAAATGAAAAAGAAAAATGCATGAAATGGTGTACATGCTATGATATGAACTGCTTGATTATATACTAGTTTCATGTCCTTAAATCTTACCTGAAATTTCTGTATATCCTTCATGCCTTAGTCTCAGTGCTACTTCTTTGAGAAGCCTGTTTTCCTTCTTTAGTTCTCCCAAACAGCTCTCCCCAAGTGCACCCTTTGGACTTAGTATGTAGCTGGTAAGAGACAGAACTGGTTTTTTTATCTTAGTGTCCCTTATTTCCTAGCACTATGTGTCTGGTGGAGCATCATAAATATTCAAGACTAATGCTAAGTGTAGAACTAATTCAGTGATATGCAAAGGAAAAAATTATTCCCAGTTTCTAATAAAACTAATAATTTGATGAGAAATAATATAAATAGAATAACTATTTATAAACATAAAAAATTAAATCCTTGAAGACTATAAGTAGAGAAGTTCTTAAGAACATGTTATAAGATGTTAACAGAGAAAATAATACCTGCTGTATAAGTTCATATTATTGTATTCATTTAATCAAGGACCAAAATAAATACTCCCCAAGTAGTTCCTTTTTGCTACATAAAGTTTTGTAATTTGATATTATGTATTGCATAGTTGGGAATGAAGAGTTATATTTTTTACAAGTAGTTATAATTTCAAAAATGTTCTTTTTTTATACCACGTGCCAGTATAACTATACCACTCTTTGGTATTTAGTAATACTCCTGTCTTAAAGTTATCACATCTTCTAGGATCATGATCTCTCTAGAGCTCCTCTACAGTGCCCAGTACCTTATAGACACTCCAAAATACTTTGGAATTTGAATTTTTGTGTGAAGAGAATATTTGAGAGCTAGATCACTTTAGAGGAAACTTAATGTATTCAAATAAATTTATAATTTTAAAATTAAATACTTAGCAAATGAAGTATCATGTTGGTAATGATTTTTGGTTCTATCCTCCCTTGGTCAGAGGCCTCAGTTTTCCTTTAGTTAGAGGCCTGGGTTTTCTTTTCATTTAGAAGCCCATGCATGTGAAATAACAGTTTAGCTAAAAAAGGGTGCCTACCTAGGAAGAATAAAAATCTTTTTCTTAGAAATGATATCACATGCCTTGGTTGGTGTGGCTCAGTTGGTTGGAGTGTCACAGGTTTGATTCCTGGTCAGGGCACTTGCCTAGGTTATGTGTTTGGTCCCTGGTCAGGGCACATACAAGAGGCAGCCAATCAATATTTCTCCCTCACATCAATGTTTCTCTTCCTCTCTCTCTCCCTTTTTCTCTAGATAACCATGTTCTTAGTGAAGATTAAAAAATAAATAATTTAAAATGGTATCATGAAACAGAATCTAGAGTTCTTTGGCTATGTCCATGTAGCAGTTTGGATGCAGTTAATTTTCCATGTACTTAAATTTTCATATATTTAAAAACATGCAGGCGTTCAGCCTATTATTTCCTTTATTGTACCAAAATATCTATTATGATCAAGTCTGCATTAGTACAGATAAGAAAACTAAGGAACAGAGTAATTTTTATCCAATTTGCATATCTGTACATCTGTCATAATTTTGATTATGTAACTATAAAATATATTTTTGTTGTTGTCGACACTATTACAAATGTCCTTCTTTCCATCCCACCCCCCCTTAGCATTTAGCACATTGTTGTCTGTGTCCATAGGCTGTGCATATATGTTCTTTAGCTAATCTCTTCCAGCTCCCCCACTCCCCTCCATATATGGAATACTACATGGCTATAAAAAAAGACAGGACTCATTTCACGCAACAGCATGAATGAACCTGGAGATTATGATGCTAAGTGAAATAAGCCAATCAGAGAAAGACAAATTATGTCATTCCTGTGTGGATTCTAATGAACAAATTACAATGACAAAATAAAACCAGAGACGTAGATATGTGGCACAGAATGACAGATCTCAGAGGGGATATATTTCTTTTGATTTTTCTGATTTTTTTTAACTAGATAATCATTTCTTGTATAGTCAAAACCATTCACCTGTATTTAAGTTACCACTTTCTGTTGGAATCACTTGATAACTTACAGTTTTTTTAATAAAAAATCTGAACTGTAAAACAATCTGTGATACTATATAATTAAATCTCATAAATTAGTGTTTCTTAATCTTTTTGCATCAAAGAATCTTAAGTTAAATATCCTCTCCAGAGCAAAAAGTACCTATATGTAAAATTTTACATAACATGAGTAGCCAGTGTTTTCCCTGAAACCCAGTCCCCTGGTTTATGGACTTCTGCGTTATAGTATGCATATTTATATTATATATTTCTGATATGTGTATTGTAAATTCAGTGTATTGTGTGCTTTTAGAGATATCAGGGAATCCCATCCTGAAGCAGATTCTCTATAAAACTTTTCCAAGACATTGTAGCAGAGACATATTTCTATTGCATTATTGACCTATAAATCTGAAAAATATTTGAATTGTTTGGAATATTTATATGCTATATTTTTCTCAGTCTTTTCTGACATTTGTCTTTCAACCAACAACAGATTTTCTTTTGTTATTCTAGATTCTGAAGAGGCTCAGTCTGTAAATCCTTCCAGTGTTGATGAAAATATTGATTCTGAGACAGAGAAAGACTCTCTCATCTGTGAAAGTAAACAAGTAATTTCCAAAGCACCTCTTCAGTCTGCCCTTGATGAGTATGAATT
This sequence comes from Carollia perspicillata, assembly GCA_004027735.1. NCBI lineage: Eukaryota > Metazoa > Chordata > Mammalia > Chiroptera > Phyllostomidae > Carollia > Carollia perspicillata. Next base: position 21,006 of record PVKM010008469.1, read on the forward strand.
CAAAGATGATGATGAAGAGGAAGTAAATAAAATGATTGATGATAGGCATATTCTTAGGAAAGAGCTACGAAAAGAGAGTGAATCTGAAGTAGAAAAGAATAGTTTATTTGCAAAACAGGATAAAGCTTTTTATCCTAAGTCATTTAAAAGTAAAAAACAAAAGCCATCTAGGGTTCTATATTCAAGTTCTGAAAGCTCAGATGAAGAAATTCTTCAGAACAAAAAGGCTGCTACTCCATGCTCTGTCGCTGAAATGTCAAATTCCGATACACAAACCAAAAAAGAATACGGAGTTTCAAATGAACACAAACAGAAAGGCAAAGTTAAAAGAAAATTAAAGAACCAGAACAAAAATAAAGAGAACCAAGAGCTGAAGCAAGAAAAAGAGGGGAAAGAAAATACCAGAGTAACAAACTTGACAGTTAATACAACAGCAGATTGTTCAGAAAAGACCAGAGAGGAAGGGAATTTTAGGAAATCTTTTAGCCCTAAAGATGATACGTCATTGCATTTATTTCATATTTCCAGTGGTAAATCTCCCAAACATTCTTGTGGACTAAGTGAAAAGCAGTCAACACCAGTAAAACAAGAACACACCAAAACATGTTTATCACCAGGAAGCTCCGAAATGTCATTACAGCCTGATCTTGTTCGATATGATAATACAGAGTCAGAATTCTTGCCAGAAAGCTCAAGTGTAAAATCTTGTAAGCATAAGGAAAAAAACAAGCATCAGAAAGATTTCCACTTAGAATTTGGTGAAAAATCAAATGCTAAAATAAAGGATGAAGATCATAGTTCGACATTTGAAAATTCAGATTGTACACTGAAAAAAATGGATAAAGAAGGCAAAACATTAAAAAAGCACAAATTGAAACATAAAGAAAGGGAAAAAGAAAAACATAAAAAGGAAATTGAAGGTGAAAAGGAAAAATACAAAAATAGGGATGGTACTAAAGAGCTGCAGCGGAGTGTAGAATTTGATAGAGAATTTTGGAAAGAGAATTTTTTTAAAAGTGATGAAACTGAAGATATGTTTTTGAATATAGAACATGATTCCCTAACATTAGGAAAGAAGTCAAAGTTGGAAAAAAACCTAAAAGATGATAAATCAACAAAGGAAAAGCATGTCTCAAAAGAGAAGAACTTTAAAGAAGAACGAGAAAAGATTAAAAAAGAAAGTGAGAAACCTTATAGGGAAGAAAAAGTAAAAGATTTAAAAGAAGAGAGAGAGAATGTACCTGTAGACAAAGAAGCAGAATTCAGTTCTTTAGGTATAAGTGCCAGTGAGGAATCTATAGGGTTACATTCAATGGAAAAAGAAATAGAAATTGAGAAACAAGAAAAGCACATAAAAGAGAATAAGGAAAAATCTGACAAAAGATTACAAAGTAAAGAAAAGGACATTGAGAAAACTGAAAGAAAAAATTCTGAAAAAGAAAAAAAGATAAAACATGAGCATAAGTCAGAGAAAGACAAATTAGATCTTAGTGAATGTGTTGACAGAATAAAAGAAAAAGACAAGCTATATTCACATCATACAGAGAAATGTCATAAAGAAAGTGAGAAGGTAAAAAATATTACTATTAAAAAAATGGATGATAGAGATAAAAGTAGAGAAAAGATGGATAGAAAACATGACAAAGAAAAATCTGAAAAAGACAGGCATCTAGCAGAAAGCAAAGAAAAGCACTTGATGGAAAAAAAAAACAAACAGTCAGATAATAGTGACTACACTAAGTCAGAAAAAAGCAAAAACAAAGACAGAGAGGTAGATAAAAAGGAGAAATTTAGAGATAAAGAAAGTGTGAATATAATTAACTCTAAACACTTCCAGGAAGAGAAGAAGTCAATTGTAGCAGATGGTAGTAAAGCACAATATGAAAAAGCTTTATCCCTTAAAGAAAAAACAAAAGATGAACCTTTGAAAATTCCTGATGGAAAAGAAAAAGATAAGAAAGATAAAGATATAGACAGATACAAAGAGCGAGATAAACATAAGGATAAGATTCAACTAAATAGTTTATTCAAACTGAAATCTGAAACAGATAAGCTCAAACCTAAGTCATTACCAGCATCAAAAGATATTCGACCTAAAGAAAAGAGGTTAGTGAATGATGATTTAATGCAGACAAGTTTTGAACGAATGCTAAGCCTTAAAGACTTAGAAATAGAGCAGTGGCACAAAAAACATAAGGAAAAAATAAAGCAAAAAGAAAAGGAACGATTGAAAAACCGTCATTGTTTAGAACTTAAAGTAAAAGATAAAGAAAAAACAAAGCATACACTAGCTGAGTCCAAAAATAAAGAACTTACTAGGTCAAAGAGTTCAGAATTGACTGATGTTTTTACCAAGGAGAAACAATTTAAAGATGCTGTAAGTAGCAGATCACAATCTGTTGACAACAAAAATGTAATAAATTTAGGGAAGTCATCTTTTGTCTCAGATAATAGCTTAAACAGATCTCCTAGATCAGAAAGTGAAAAGCCAGGTCTCAGCTCCAGATCTGTATCCATGATTTCTGTTGCTAGCTCAGAGGATTCCTGTCACACTACAGTGACTACCCCAAGACCTCCAGTAGACTATGACTCTGACTTTATGTTAGAGGGTTCAGATTCCCAAATGTCCTTTTCTCAGTCACCTTTTTTGCCAATTGCCAAATCTCCTGCACTTCATGAAAAGGACTTGGATAGCCTGGCTGAACTGCCAGAGCGGATTAAACCACCATATACAAGCAGACTTACAACATCCCATCCTCGATCATCTTCTGTAGAAGATGTTAAACTAGTTATAAATGAGGGGAGACCAACTGTAGAAGTTCGAAGATGTAGCATGCCATCTGTCATTTGTGAACATACAAAACCATTCCAAACAACACCAGAAGAAAGCAATCAAGGTGGCTTAGTTGTGCCAAGAGATACTTGCCCTTCTCCCAAACCTGAAGTATCGTCAAGTGTGCCTGAAAGAGAACTTTCAAATGTGTCTAACATACATTCCAGTTTTGCAGCCTCTCCAAGTAGATCTGTAAACAGCAAATATATTTTAGCCGATATGAATGTTATCAAGGGTACTGCTCCAATGGGCACTTTGATGGACAGTCCTGTTCATTTAGAGCTGTCTAATCAGGTTGGCGTGATCCAAAATAAATCATGGGAAATACCTATTGATAGACTGGAATCAGTAAGCACCAGTGACTTTATTGGCCCAAATTCTAGTACACCTGATCAAGATTCTTCTGTTCAGGTGTTTTGTAATTCTGAAAACAAAATATTGAAAGAGCAGAATACTGATTTATTATCCCTGCACCAGACTGAACTGTCAGTAAACTCTTGTGCTCAGGATGCAGCATCCTTTCTTCCTTCACAGCAACCTGGCTCTTTCTATAGCCAATCACTTTCAGATGCTGAATCTATTTCTAAACATACGTCTTTGTCATATGTTGCCAGTCAGGAGCCAGGTATTTTACAACAGAAAAATACAGTTCAAATTATCAGTCCTGTTTTAGATACTGATAATGAATCTACAAAGGATATGGAGAATACTTTTGCCTTAAAAGATGTTCAAAAAACAGATGCCTTTGTTACAGTGTACTCTGAAAGCACTATTCAAGAAGCATCACCAAATTGTGAGAAGGCTAGTAGTGCTTTGCCTGTATTACCATTAGAAAAGGACTTTAATGGGAGTGATTCCTCTTCCCAGCTAAATATACATTATTCATTTAGCAAACTAATGTACAAGTCTTCCAATAGCCATGAGGTTGAAAATAGTATTTCTGATATTCAGATTATTTCACATGAAAAAGAAAGCAAACTGGAGAGTTTGGTTTTAGCTCATTTGAATGATAAGTGTGATTCTGATTTATGCGAAATGAATGCAGGAATACCAAAAGGAAACTTAAATGAACAAGACACTTCAAAATTTTGTCCTGAAAGTGAAAAGTGTTTGCTTTCTCTCGAAGATGAAGAATCACAACAAAGCACTTTATCAAGCTTAGAAAACCATTCACAACAACCAGCTCAACCAGAAATGCATAAATATGCTCAATTAGTTAAAGTAGAATTAGAAGAAAATGCTGAAGATGATAAAACTGAAAACCAAATTCCTCAGAGGATGACTAGAAACAAAGCAAATACAATGGCAAATCAAAGCAAACAGATTCTTGCTAGCTGTTCACTATTACCAGAAAAAGACAGTGAATCTTCATCACCTAGAGGAAGAATAAGATTAACTGAAGAAGATGATCCTCAAATTCACCATCCACGGAAAAGGAAAGTGTCACGTGTGCCTCAGCCTGTGCAAGTGAGTCCCTCCTTACTACAAGCAAAAGAGAAAACTCAGCAGTCTCTGGCAGCCATTGTAGATTCTCTGAAACTAGATGAGATTCAGCCATACAGTTCAGAGAGAGCAAATCCATATTTTGAATTCTTGCACATAAGAAAAAAAATTGAAGAAAAGCGCAAATTGTTATGTAGTGTTATTCCTCAAGCACCTCAGTATTATGATGAATACGTGACATTTAATGGATCTTATCTCCTGGATGGAAACCCCTTAAGCAAGATTTGCATTCCCACGGTAAGTAACATCACTTGATAATACATCTACAGTGCTGCCCAATAGATATATACTGCAAGTCACATATGGAGTTTTAAATTTTCTAGTAGCCACATTTTAAAAAGTAAAAAGCAAGTAAGTTAATTTTAATATTTTATTCAGCCAAATATATCCATAATACTATTTCAAAATATAATCAATATAGAAAAATTATTATTGAGACATTCTGTGTTCTTTTTCTTTGTACTAAGTATTTGAAATCTGGTGTACATCTCAATTTAAACTAGCTACATTTCAGTAAGTGCTCAGGAGCTGTATGTGGTTAGGGGCTACCTTACTGAACAACACTGGTCTACAGTATTTTGTTTTTTCTTCACTTTTTCTTGTGTCCTAAAGGAGGTATGTTTTTGTTTCCTTAACGAGTAATTTCTTTGTGTGTTTTTTGGATCCCATCCTGTCCAGTCTTCTCTGGAACTTTCCTCTATTAAAACACTTCTTGTTAGTATATTTTCAGTTTCTCCTCTCCATTGACCTTTATCCTCCCACTTTGTACATATTTGGGTCTCCTACATCCTGAGGAGAAAAAGTTACCCCTCAACTATGCCAGTTCATCAAGCTCACCTTCTCTCTTTCCTTCACTGCTGCACTCTTAGAGTCTGTGCCTCATGTTTCCTGTAATCACTTCCTATTCATCCCTTGACTGTTAAGCGTTGGCATTGGTCAACAGTAAGCTTCTAAATGCCAGATTCATTGGCCTCTTTCTTTTTCTTTGTACTTGATCTTAGTTACATTTGATATTGCGACCATCTTGGTGTTCATAAAATTTCCTTTCCCCACTCCTGCCCTGGTGTTTCTCGATGGCTTTCTTTTCTAATTCACTGGCCTTGCTGGCTAATCCTATCTCTCTTTAATAATTCTTTTACCCACCCTTTAAACATCAGAGTTCTCTAGGAATTAATTCTTAAGTCAACTTTATGTCAGTGTGATCTTACCTATTACTACGGTTTTGGCGGTTTTCCTTATGCCAATTAGTCCCAAAAATTTCTTACCTAGCTATATACCATCTCCTGTGACCCAGAATCAAATATAGGTGCATCCTGGGCATCCCTTACCTAAGTGACTTTCAGATACCTGTCATACATAGGTAAGGTTCTCCAGGAAGCTAACTCTGGAATTGGGTGTGAGAGATTTATTTGAAAGTGCTATCAGTGCTGGGGGCAGGGAGCATAACTGAGCAGATCAAGAGGTTGAACTGAAATGCAGCTGCAACTGTGACCTCAGGTGAACCCACACAAGCTCTGGAGTGGGATGACATTTCTGATAAATAGCCTGCACCCACCCAAGAAACATGACCTTGGTCATGCCAACTCGCTGAAAGGTAATTCTTAGAGAGGAGCTCCAATTAGACCTGTCAGCCAACACTCCAAGGAGTGGGGGATCAGTGCCTCATTCCTGAATTGAGGTTGGGGAGGATTTAACCATACATCATGGCATTCCTCAGATTTCACACAGGCTATAAGGAATGATTTCGCTCTCCTTCAAAAACAAATCTTTACCTACTAGTGATGATACCAAAGTAGAAACCTATTAGTAACCAAATTCTAACCATTCTAACCATTCTATCTTAGAACTTTCTCCAGAATCTGTACGGAATCTGAGGGCCCTAAACGGCCCGCCATCTTGGTGTAGGACCCTCATCATTATCTCTCATTTAGAACATTACAGAAAGTTGTTCACTTCTTTTTTCTCCTAGTCTCTTTCTGCTGGAGCATTCTCTTTTATTGTTAAATTTGTATCCCTTTAAAACCAATAAAAAACTGTTTCCTTATTTAAAGATCTTGGCTGTGATTAGCTGACACCCTATTCCTACAGCTTAAAATCCATATTTAAGCATAGCATAACCATTCATATTCTGACACCAATCTACCCGTCTGGCTTTATTTTCACACTGCTCCTTCCAAACTCACCCATATATCCACCAAACTGAACTCTTCTGTGGAAATCTCATTTACTACTTTTGGTACTTTGGCAGTGTTGTTCTCCCTAACTGAAGTGTGGCTCTCGCCCGGCCCCCTTTTTTATCCTCTTGTCATGCCTTTGTTCCAGCTGTGATGTCACCTCTGAAATCTTGTTAAAGTAGAATTTCTTGTGTCTTCCTTATACCTCACCTGTAATATATGTAATTAACTATGTATCTGCTTCTACCTCTCAGGTATGAAGGGTTAAGGCACTGCCTCTTGTAGAATGAATCCCAAGTTTATCTTCAGCCATGAATATACTACTGATTTCCGCAACTGTATTTCTAGCTGTTTCTGGACATCTCTTGAATGTCCCCACAGTATCTTTAAAATCATTATGTCTAACACCAAACTAATTTTTCTGATCTCAAATGTGTTTTTTTTTCCCCTCTCCGCTTTAGTTAGTATTGTTATCTACTAATTTCCAAGGCCAGGAACCCAAAATTCAACCTTCATCTCTTCCCTTGCGCCCTGCCATCACACCAGTCACTAGGTTGTGTTGATTCACCTCACTTTCATTCCTCTTCTCTTTCCTACCACTGCCACACAAGGACCTCATTAACTCCTTAAACTGTTTACTCACATATTTAAATATTGCATAATCAAATATTCAAAATATTGCATATGTAAATAATTCATAACCATGTGCTAAGCATTGTACCAATGGGGTGTCAGAAATAAGCAAAACAGGTGTTCTGAAAAGCTGTCATGGATTCTAGTCTAGTCTCTTCTGTCAAGCTGGCCTTCTTATTATCTGGGTTCCTTATAAAAATGTTCAGATCTAACTTTGTGACTACTCAACTAAACATCATTAGAGACTCCCAATTTTCTACATACTAAAATCCCCATTATTGCATATAAGATCCTCCCATACTTTTCTAGGCTTGGCTGTAGTTACTACCTTACTATATGTACATGATGGCCCAAAGCTATATTATATGCCATATCACATCATGCCCTTGCACATGTTCCTTCTTTAAAGCCCAGTCCAGAGAAGATCAAAAAGTTTGAAGAAGGATAGTTTTGTAGTCTCACATCCACAGAATATACCTGATATTAGTGTCTTTTAAATCTTAAAAGACAGATTTTATATTACCCTACTAGTAATAAGCAGCAGTAGATTTCAAAGAATAAAGTTATAAGTAAATTTGTCATTCTTTCAGCAAAATAATTTGTTAATGATTCAAAAAATATATGCTAATTTTCTTGTTTTCTTATTACCCCTTAAAGGGTAAGAAATTGTAACTGAAATACATTGTAACATAGGCTGGAAACAGGTTAACACTACAAAAACACATTTAAGCCTTCACGAGTGTGGCACAGATGCAAGATGGGCATCATCTTGCAAAGCAAAGGGTTGCCAGTCTGATTTCCAGTTAGGGCACATCAGCTGAATTGCGAGTTTGGTCCCCCATTGGGGCCTGTATGAGAGGCAACCAATCAATATTTCTCTCTCTCATCAGTGTTTCTCTCCTTTTTCCCCCTTCCCCCCCTCTAAAAAATAAATAAATGCAAATATTTTAAGAACATTAAAATTAGAACTTTGTACAAATTATTTCACTAAAGACAATTTCTAATAAACTATATTAGGTTGTCTTTTAGCACTATATGCTTATTGGTACATATATATGTATATTTGTATATACAGCACGACACACACATTGCACATACGTTTTGTGTACCTGTGTTTGCTATCACCTTTCTTATTCCTGCAAAGATGATATAACACAAGTTTAATTCCCTTGCAGCAACTCTGGGTATATATATATAACTTCAATTAAATTAGAATTTAGTTGTATCAAATATCATTTCAGAAATAAGTAAAAGCAGAGCTGAGCACTATGTTCAGACATAGCAGGGAGTTTTTTGTTTGTTTTTAATGAGAATTACTAAAGTAGTGAAACACAGTTGCTTAAAGGAAGCCTGTATAACTTTGCAAAACTACAATAATAGCCCTGGCTGGTGTGGCTCAGTTTGTTGGAGCATCAGTCAGTTTTATTCTGGGTCAGGGCACATGCATAGGTTGCAACTTCAGTCCTTGGTCTGGGCACCCAGGAGGCTCTCATTTGAAAAAAAAAAAAAAGCAATAAAAATAAAAACTGCAACAATAGCACCAAATTCTACTCTTACTCATAATAAATTTAAAGAAGTTTGCAGGATCCAAATCAAAACAGATATATATCATTGTAATCAAGGCGAACTCATTGAAAAATGATCTGCCCCATCAACTTGTTTTTTACTTTCCATATTGATTTGACTAATTGAATCCTTATGATGGTATTTAACATGGTTTTCAGTTTCCCATAATTCCTGTAAACTGTTTACTGACTATAAATACAGAGTCTCAATTAGATGCTGGTTTGATTCTTTGGCAGGAGCTTTTCATATATGGTGTTGTACAATTCCTGTTACACAACGTCATGAAGCACACTATATTTGTTTGTCCAACCTTCAGGAGAGTCATCTAAGTTACTCTACTGTGCCAAACATAGACTGAGCTATCTTACTTTGCCCTAATAATGCTGACAATAATTATACGCTAGGATGGGGAAGGGGGTGTAGATACTTCAGAGGCTAGGAGAATATTCAGTGTTTCAAACAGTGAAATTGACTGAAAAGTTAATTGTATAATTTTACTATATTATTTAATTCAGAGCACATCAGAATTTATATCTTCCTTTTTAAGTTATGCACTAAAAGGGTTTACATTTATAATGTAGCCCATTGTTGTAAATAAAATCTAATACTTTTAACTGTATATATTTTAAATTAGATTACACCACCACCTTCACTGTCAGATCCACTCAAAGAGCTGTTTCGGCAACAGGAAGTTGTAAGGATGAAACTACGTTTGCAACACAGCATTGAAAGGGTAAGAAATGTTTACATTTACATTTGTGCTAAAAAATAACAATAGATTACAAAGGTCTACAGTTTTTTATTTGTGAATTTTTTTAATTTAAAACCAGTTTGGGATAAAATGGTTTGTTGCCTTGTGCTTATGAGGTAACATGGAGAATTTTTAAGCCTGTTTCAGCATAACTGCTCCCATGTTACAATTTATATTCAGTATTTTTTATACATGAAAAATACTATTTTTGATGTATAAAAATCTCTAATAATTTTTTACCATTTGTTGAATTTGCAGAACTCTGTAACAGTGAATTCCTACTTAGACATTAGGATTTCCACATTTTAGAATTGTTGGTTGGTACCAGCTACTTTAGTGCAAAATACTTACAAAGGCTGTGTTCACTGGTCCTTATTTTAGTATTCCAGTTTCCAGTGGTTAGTCTTGCCATGAAATGAAGGGAAAAAACTTCCACATTTATAAAAATTACAAAAGTTATTTCATTTGGATTGACAAAAATACATCACCTTCTTAATCTTTGGGGAGGGTCAGAGATTTCTGGAAATGTGATATGACATACTTATATATAAACAAAACTTTGTCTACCACTTCTTTGATTCATACATGATCGATTCCCTAAGGCAGAAGTTCTTAATCTGTTCTGTGATAATGGACTCCAATAACAATCTGGTAACTACAAAACCTTTTCTCAGAATAATGTTTTTTAAATGAATAAAATGATTTGTAGCTTTATAGTGAGAACAACAAATAAAAAAAAGCACTGATACAGAATTTACAACACTGTGCATCACCCATGTCATTGAGTAATGTGTTAGCAACAAGTTAAGTCATATCACATATCAATAGCTGTTTTTAACTATCAAGCATATATAGAAGCCATCTTACAGACAGTTAAGAATTGTCATTTTAAAAACAACAAACAAAGCCCTAAATGACTAGAGGGAAGGAATCAATGAAGATCAGAGCAGAAATAAGCAAAATAGAGTCTGAAAAAAACAATATAAAAGATCAGTAAAACCAAGAGCTGGACAAAATTGACAAACATTTAACCAGACTCATCAAGAAAAAAAAGAGAGAACCCTAATAAATACAATTTGAAATGAAAAAGGAGAAGTAACAGCTGACACCAAAGAAATACAAAAGATTGTAAGAAAATATTACGAGTAACTATATGCCAGCTAATTGAAAAATCTGGAAGAAATGGATAAATTCCAAGAAACATACAGTCTTCCAAACTGAATCAGGAAGAATGAGAGAATCTGAAAAACATATTATGACTAATGAAATCATGGTTATAATAAAAAAACTCCAAACAAATAAAAGTCTTGGACTAGATGGCTTCATAGGTGAATTTAACCACGTGTTCAAAAAGAACTAACATCTATTCTTAAACTACTGCAAAAAATTCAAGAGAAAGGAAAACTACCAACCTCATTTCACAAGGCCAATGTTATCCTAATCCCAAAACCAGATAAAGACACTACAAAGAAAGAAAATTATAGGCCGTTACCCTGATGAACATAGATGCTAAAATCTTCAACAAAATATTAGCAAACCAGACTAAGCAATATATTTAAAAAATCATACACCATGATCAAGTGGAATTTATTCCAGGAATACAAGGTTGGTACAATGTCCACAAATCAGTAAACGTGATACACCACGTAAACAAAATGAGGGATAAAAACCACATGATCATATCAATAGATGCAGAAAAAATATTTGAAAAAATCCAACACCCATTTATAATACAAACTCTCAGCAAAGTGGGAACAGAGGAAACATACCTCAACACAATAAAGGCCATATGTGACAAGCCTACTCCCAACTGTATTATTCAATGGGCAAAAACTACAAGTGTTTCCCTTAAAATCAGGAACAAAACAGGGATGTCTGCTTTTACCACTCTTATTCAGCATAGCGCTGGGAATCCTAGCCACAGCACTCAGACAAGAAGAAAAAATAAAAGACGTCCAGATTGGAAAGGAAAAAGTGACACTGTCATTATTCACAGGTGACATGATACTGTACATAGAAAACCCTAAAGACTCCACCAAAAAACTACTATAGCTAATAGGTGGATTTGGCAAAGTAGCAACATACAAAATTAATACTCAGAAATTGATGGCATTTCTATACAGCAATAATGAAATACCAGAAAGAGAAACTAAGACAACAGTCCTACATTTACTATTGCAACAACAGCACAAAAAAGATACCTAGGAATAAATTTAACCTATACTTGAAAAAAAATTACAGGACATTGAAAAAAATTGAGGAAGATAGAAATAAGTGGAAGCATATACCGTGTTCATAGATTGAAAGAATTAACATCATTAAAATGTCCATGTTACCCAAAGCAATCTATAGATTCAATGCAATCCCTTTTAAAATACCAATGGCATATTTCACAGATCTAGAACAATTATTCCAAAAAAGTATTTGGAACCAAAACAAGACTCCAAATGGCCTCAAAAATCTTGAGAAAGAATATAGTTGGAGGGAATCACAAAACCTAATGTCAAACTTTACTACAAGGCCATTGTAATAAAACCAGCCTGGTAATGGCATATGAACAGGCATATAGATCAATGGAATGGAAGGAAGAGCCCAGAAGTCAACCCACACCTTTATAGTCAATATTTGACAAAGGAAGCAAAAGCAAACAGTGGAGTAAAGACAGTCTCTTCAATAAATGACTTTGGGAAAACTGGACAGATAAATGCAAAAAATGAAAGTAGACCACCAACTTATACCATACACAAGAATAAACTCAAAATAAATAAAAAACTTAGATGTAAACTTGCAATACCATAAAAATCCTAGAGTAAAATCTCAGGCATCTCTCATAGAAATATTTTTGCTGATATATCTTCTAGGGCAATGGAAATAAAGGGAAAAAAATAACAAATGGGACTATATCAAACTAAAAAGCTTCTGTGCAGCAAAAGAACCCATCAACAAAATGAAAAGGAAACCCATTGTATTGGATGAAAGAAAGTGAAGGGATTAGCTAAAGAACATATATGTATAATGCATAGACAACAGTATGGTGATGCCCTGAGGGAAGGGGGGTGGGTGCTGGATGGAGACGGGCAAAGAGGGAGGAAATGAGAACAATAAAAATAAAGAATTGTCGTTACGAACTGTGCAATTTGCAGAACCTCAATAAATAGGGAAAATGACACATCCTTCTACATACTGACCAACAATCAATTTAGAATTTCAGAATACTACAAAGCAACTTAAATGTCAGACTAATGTGGAAACAAACAGCTTTACCATTTGTTGGCTGAATAAACTTCTAGCTGCAAAATTGCTTGATAGTTGTCCAGCTATATTGTACAATTTACACAGAAAACTGCCATCATGTGTCATGAAGCAGCAGGCTAATTAAATATTAGAATTTCAAAGAAGAAATTAGTATGGGAATATAGGAGCAATATCTGCAAAAGCTATAATATGAATTGAAAACATTTGTGATTTCTGTTCATTACAGATACAGATTAAAGTTATAGATACTTCCGATATTACTGTGGTTTATGGCCTACATTCATAATTGAAAAAAATACCAGTTGGAGGTTAATGAAAACAAAGACACTGTTTTTTCTACTCCAGGTACACAGATGACCTTCCCCCTATTTTGTCCATAAACTTCTGGCAGTGTGAAGAACCCCAGGTTAAGAATTGCTATTCTAGGGTTATTTTTCCCATAGAAAATGATAACATTTGAATGCTGTAATAAGGGAATGAGCACAACTTACAGCCAGAGCCCCTGGCCATTACCTCACCTACCCCCTGCCCCATTCTCCCTCCCAAAAAACTGAGTGAGGACTCACATAACCCATTCTCAGAAGGTATTGTTTGAGAGGCTGTGCTCTAGATGTTCAAAGATACAACATTAAATGATGATCTCAGGTATAATATTGTATTTAGGCTAGTATTAAAACAGTATATCTCAGTTATTTTAGGGAAGGGGGCTTGACTTGAAACAAATTTATTTCTTATATGGTATTAATGGATTTTTGGTTATTGCTCTTAATGTCTACTGGACTTCATCCAGCTTTTTAGGAAGACTTCCAGCTTAGCCTCTGATCAAGTTTTAGGATATTTATCACTTATAGTCCTACCTTAAACTTGTACTTAAATTTAAAAATCATAAGCGTCAGACTGACTTCTCTTTTGAGTATCATTTATCACATAAGAATTTACAAGAGATTAAGTAGGACTGTGTTTCCTTGTGTTTTTACTAAATTATAAATACAATAAAACTCTACAACAATACATATTTGGAAATAATGTGGCCACATTCTCCAGTGGAAGATGGATCAAGTCCTTGTCGGTTAAGGGGAGGATAGGGAACGTGGTGGGAAGAAGACCAACCACACCCTTAGTATTCTCTGAGACCAGCCTTCCAGACAGAGCCACAAAATGATGAATGTCATATAACAGGGATTCTAGAGTCACTACCTCTGTCCTTGAAGTTCTAACCAGCCACAGGTCCCAAAATTGTCCTTACTGATGGTTAAGCCAAAAAAAGGACAGTTACCACCAGATAGCACAAGTCTGTAACCAGGATCAGTATGGTTTGGGAACTGCAGATGGACCCTAGAATTTGCAGTCTGCTAAAGGCAGAAGATTGCCTGGATCATTTCTATTAACCTTTTGGTAGGGTGGGGGTGACACTGCATATTACATAATTAGAAGTTTTGGACCCCACTTAACCCATTAAGGAAGGAGTGTACTATGCCAGAGGTTTACAAATAACATCAGATACAGTGTGCTTATTTATGAAAATATTCACCATAAAAAAGACGCTGGCACTACAATGACATGCTACTTCACACCCACCAATTAGAATGGCTGTAATTTAAAAAGACAGATAATTAGTGCTGGCAAGTATGTGAAAAAACATGGAACATTCATACATTGCTGGTGGGAACATAAAATGATGCAACTGCTATTGAAAACAGTTTGGTGGTTCTTCAACAAGTTAAACGTAGAATTACCATATATCCTAGCACTTCTCCTAGTTATTTACTTAAAAGAGAGGTAAAAAACATACATCCAAACAAAAACTTGAGCATGAATATTCATAGCTAGTACTTACAGCATCATTCATGATAGCCCAAAGTTGGAAACCATCCAAAAGACCAACAACTGATGAATGGATACATAATATGTGGTATACTCATACAGTGGAATATTATTCAGCCATAAGAAGGAATGATGTACTGATAGATTACATCACTACTGAAGGAATGATGTGCTACAAACACAGATGAACTTTGAAAACATGTGACGTGAAAGAAGCCAGTCACTAAAGATCACATATGTATGATTCCATTTATATGAAATGTTCAGAATAGATAAAATTCATAGAAATAAAGAACAGAGTTTTAGTTACCAGGGAAAGAAAGGGAAATGGGATGTGTCTCTGCTAATTGGTTTCCTTTTGGAGTAACAGAAATGGTCTGGAATTAGTGGTGGTGATTGAACATCTTTGTAAATATGCTAAAAGTCACTATTGCACTCTTGAAAAGAATTTTTAAAAAGAGACTCACAGTTTTGGAAAGAAAATTTACTTATACTTTAGAACACTAGGAGTTCTCAAAATTCTCAGGCTTACTATGAAGAAAAAACTACTCTGAAGTTCAGGTTCTTCAGCACATTTTAAGTGCTTTTTTATTTTATTTGAGAACAAGTAGTTGAAGAATTGATGTTTTTTAAATTCTTTGTCCCTCTAGGAAAAACTCATTGTATCCAATGAACAGGAAGTTCTACGAGTTCATTACAGAGCTGCAAGAACATTGGCAAATCAAACACTGCCATTTAGTGCATGCACAGTTTTACTGGACGCAGAAGTCTACAGTGTGCCACTGGATGCTCAGGTACAATGCTCACTATAGTTAGAATATTCTTAATACACCTTTAGATTTTACAGTCTGTTTCCATTGAAGAAATTTGAATTCAACAATCAGTAAAACTCAAAGGAGAAAAACAACTCTGCGACCAGACTACTCCCAAATCACCTGATCCTCCATTTTCTAAAGTCCTCTAATATAATATAAGGTCTAATAATACTGTTTATAATATAAAGGTTTATATATACAGGGGTAGACAAAATTAGGTTTACAGTTCTTACGGAAAAATAGAATAAATTGTTTTGCATACAACTGTAAATGTACTTATGCCCACGCCATGTATAAATATATATATATATACATACCATTATATAACAAAAGCAGATAATTACAAAACACATATGTGTTTAAGATAGTGCCCCTGTACATAACTTGTAAATGTATAAAGTGAATATTTATACATTCATTTCTGGCCTTCAAGCAGTTGGAAAGGTACTGTAAGTTGGAAAATAATATAGGTATATTGAACCTCTAGGTTGTGACCGTGCTACAATAGGGCCATGATTTTGTTTGGTCTTGGATGTCATTGGAATAAATTAAGACACACTAAGTCCTCATTTAACATAGTTGATAGATTCTACAACTTTAAGCAAAACAATATGTAATGAAACTAGTGTTATCATAGGCTCTCATTGATATAAACAAGAGTTAATTTCCTATGATACCTCCTCAGTATTATAATAAAACAAACAACATAGCACAAAATGTTGGCCAAAGACCTACTCTAATTGAAAAGCTGTAGTTGTATCTTGAACAAAGCTTACTGCCACATGTAAACTACATGAATTCAGAATTAGGCATTACCAGTTGTGAGAATTCTTTTTTGATTCATAAACCAGAATGAAATTCATTGGTCACAAGAGAATATAATGATTAAAATAAAAAGTACAAACTTGGACAATGAAGGATTAGCACAAAAAAAGAGTAGGAAATGCTATTTTAAATTGGTCAAACTGGAAACACAAGGTACAGAAATTATTGAGTACTGGGTTGGCCACAGTTCGTTTAGTTTTTTCCATACATTAGCTCCAGTAGTACCTAGTTGTCTTTAACTTCATTCAAAATGATTCTTTTAAATTGCATTGTGACAGCTGTCATATCAGTATACATTTTTTAAAAAAACTTAGCAAAATTGGTAAATTTTTGTGCCACCATTTTTAATATTGAAGATGGAAAAGGATATGCAACATGTTCAGTATATTATGCTTTATTATTTCAAGAAATGTAAAAGCGCAACTGAAATGCAGAAAGAAAGGTATATGGAGAAGATGCTATGACCAAACCTGTCAAAAATGGTTCGCAGAGTTTCTTGGTACTATGATATTTTAGCCAAATAATCCTTTGCTGTGGGGCTGCCTTACGCATTGGAAGATGTTTGTTTAGCAGTACCCTTAGCCTCTATTCACTAGAAACCAATAGTGGGAGGTGGCTGACATACTCAAAATGTCCAGATCAATTAAGTTATTGGTGAAAGTGAAAAATGTGTCTTTTTATTTTATGGAAAAAACTAAACAGGCTTTTTAGCTAACCCAGTGTATTACAGAGAGAATTACTGAGTTATCTCTAGGTTTTATTTTTCTCATCTCTTAAAAAAAAAAGTGATCAGCCCTGGCTGGGTAGTTCAGTTGGTTGAATTGTCATTCCTTAACACCAAAAGATTGCAGGTTCCATCCCCAATTGATTGCATGTGCAGGAGGCAACAGATTTATGTTTCGCTCTCACATTGATTCTCTCCCTTCCTTTCCCTCTAAAATCAATAAACATATTCTTGGGTGAGGATCAGTAGATTTCAAACTTTCTTCAGCCACCAACAGCTTGGTATAAGAGCATTCAGGGGTAAAAATGGCTGTTAAAATGAGTAAGTAGATCTTAAGAGAGAACTATTTGACTAAGAAAATAGACAATGGAAATGGAAAGGACTTTACATAATTTACAACTTTAAAGATTTGAAAGGGAAGAATGTTTTTTTATTTTTTTATTTTTTATTTTATTTTAGTTGTTATTCAAGTACAGTTTTCTTTTACTCCCATCCCAGTCCACCCCTGCAGTGCTCCCCACCTCCCTCCCCTGTTTCCTCCCCATCTTGTTATTGTCCATGTGTCCTTTATAATTTTTCCTGTAAACCCTTCACCCTTTCCCCTCATTATCCCCTCCCCTCTCTTTGGTCACTGTCAGCCTGTTCTCAATTTCAGTGTCTTTGGTTATATTTTGCTTGCTTGTTTGTTTTGTTGATTAGGTTCTAGTAAAGGTGAGATCATATGGTATTTGTCTTTCACAGCCTGGCTTATCTCACTCAGCATAATGCTTTCCAGTTCCATCCATGCTGTCGCATAGGGTAGGAGTTCCTCCTTTCTTTCTGCTGCATAGAATTCCATTGTGTATATGTACCATAGTTTTTTGATCCATTCATTTACTGATGGGCACCTAGGTTGCTTCCAACACTTGGCTATTGTAAATTGTGCTGCTATGAACATCGGGGTGCATAGGTTCTTTTGGAATGGTGTTTCAGGGTTCTTGGGATATAATCCTAGCAGTGCAATTGCTGGGTCAAAAGGCAGTT
>PVKM010008470.1:0-38926 GCA_004027735.1 Carollia perspicillata
AACATTGGGCTTAAATCACCCAGATTTGAAGACAGAAAAATTTTACCCTACACAGAAGCTTTCATAAATGAAATATTCAGACATGCCTCCTTCCTCCCTTTTACTATTCCACATTGGTAAGCTTGTGATTCTCCTTTGAAAAGCAGTCGACAGTGGGTGGAGGGGAATGAGGGGTCTAAGGCATTCAAATACTTTAGGTCCTTTAAAATATACATTATGTTAGTATTATTTTATTATTTTAAATCTTATTTTATTTTATTTTGAAATTGTCTAATGAAATTTTTACAGAGCACAACAGCATATTTTGTGACTGTTTTCATAACTAAATTTTGATACCATTAATTTTTATCTTACATATACTAATTAAGGGGAGAAAAGGACTTGGAAGTTCCAGAGAATTGATAGTACAACCATAATATATTTTTTGCTATGAAATGTCATACAAACTCACTTAACTTCCTCCTATGAAGAGTCTTAACCACCTGCTGATGTGGCATCCTTTTCAGTAGCTTAGAATTCTGCTGGTCAATCGACTAAGGAGGCCAGTGTTACCACAAATAGATTAAACAGAGTTTCTATTTATAAATATTTGAAAGTTTACTGAACCTTATACCAGACTCTCCAGCTCACAAATGCATGTTAGTATAGATTAAGCTTTATTAAATATAAATGTGAGCAATCAAAGTTCTGGTACTTTGAACTATTTCCATTCTATACAATTAAAATAAAAAATGAAAATCTCAGTGCTTTTTTGTTTCCAGCCTTTCAACAGTGAGGGAGTGGGAATGTCTCTGACTCCAGGAAGCTGAGGTCATCATGGTTATTGGTGCAATAGGAGGTGGTGCCTTCAGCTGAGGTGTCCTAAAAAGCCAGACCACTGGCTCAGCAGAGTCAAGGCCAGACACTGAACAACACATTTCCCTGCATTGTGTCTCCTTATTCTGTTTTCCATATTCACACGCAATGCTGTTAACTCACAGTGATCCCTTTCCTGCAGACCCACTTTCTGTTTGAAGTAAATTTCATCTTCAGGTTAGGATTTAAAAATAGGTCCTATTTTTAAAGAAGTCATTCTTCTGTCCCAATAACTTTCATAAGGTGACATGGGTTCCTCATAAAAGAGTATGACCTATAAGCTTTACTAAATAATCGGGAACAGAGAGGCTCTGCAAAATTGACAGGCACCATTTGGATTAAATGACAGCGATCATTTACTTTGGAGCCTGGAAAATGCATCTGAGGACATATCTGATAGGAAAATTCATCTTAAAACATACCTATTCATTATATTACTAAAAGTGAAGAAATAGTATATAGAAGAACAATTCATTGACCAATGAGAGTAGGTGGAAGATATATTAGTTAATGAAACAATGAAGATTTGTAAAGATTTCATATCACTGTAGTTTTAAAAAAGACATTAATAGGGATGGATTATTCAAATTCACAGAATGTGCTGAAATGATAGTGATGTACTTTGCTTTTCCAGCACCACGGAAGACACTACCCTGAATGGTTATTTCATTCCCAGGAAAACATGCACCTTTATTAATATGTATCAAGTAAATCATGATGAGTAAGTCACCAAAATCATTTATTGGGGTTAAATTTGTTCGGTTGTTTGTTACTTATTAATCGGGGGAAGATACACATTCTTTTTTTTTTTTAAGATTTTGTTTATTTATCTTTTAATGGGGTTTATTTATCTAAAATGGGGAAGGAGAGAGGGATAGAAATGTCAATGTATGGTTGCCTCTCATGTGTCCCTGCTCGGGACTGGTCTGCAACCCAGGCATGTGCCCTGACTGGAAGATACACATTCTTAACTAAACATCATGCTTTTTATTTCTCTTGAAATAAATTGGAAGAAAATTCAGGTTTCTCTCCTCACTGACAATGGGAAGAATAATATCTTAATATAGATTCATTCAGGGCAAATCCAATTTCAAAAATGGGCTTACTGGGGGAGATGTTGACCTCACACTCTGCATAGGTTAGGGCCTCTGATATTTGAAATGCAGCATGAAATCCCCCCAAAGAATATGAAAGACCAAGCAGAATGTGTTTCTTTCTTTTTGTTTGGTTTTCCTCTATCTTGGCACCTGGATCAGTGCCTGCCACATAGTAACCACTCAATAAATATTTGCAAATAAAATAGAACTAGAGTTTCATCCGTATCAGCTATAAAGGGGAGAACTAAAATGAAAATACCTCACACAGTAAAAGTGAGGATGATGGCAATGGTGATAGTGGTGGTAGGAATAATGATGATGCCAGCTAATATTTATAGACCCTACTTGGTTGGGTACAAAAGCTTAATGTGTATCCTCTGAGCTTCAACAATAATCCTCTGCAGTGGTGCTACCATGATACCAATTTTACAACTGAAGAAGCTTTCAGCCAAGTGAAACAAATCACCTGAGGTCACATGTTCAGTAAGCAGCAAAAGCAGAACTCACATTCAGTGTGTATATCCTGTTTGACAGAAATTGAATCTCCATGTGGTCTGGCCAGAGCCTGATGTGTACAGGGAACTGGTAGTAATTGCATTCTTATGCACTTAGTGGGCTGTTCCTCTGACTGATGTCTCATGCTCCAGGCTGTTTGGGAGAGAGATGATTGTCCTGTGTACCTAACAGCACCTTCACAACCAGCAAAATGATGGACTGCACTGCACAGTCTGACCCATCATAAAATTTATTTTCAGAAAGATTGATATCTCCATTTTTGTGCTTTCTGGTTTTATTTATTTATTTTTAGACATAGGGGAAGGGAAGGAGAAAGAGAGGAAGAGAAACATCAATGTGTGGTTGCCTCTCATGTGCCCCTTATGGGGGACCTGGCCTGCAACCCAGGCATGTGCCCTGACTGGGAATTGAACCAGCAACCCTTTGGTTCACAGGCCAGCACTCAATCCACTGAGCCAGGTTACTTACCCTCTTCACAATTTGTGATTATGCTGAATAAAACTAAGCATTTAAAAACTCACTATAAGAAAAATATAATCAGAGTAAACTTAATGGCATTTGTTCTCAGGACTCAAGTGTCCTAAGTGTTCTAGTATCCTAAGAATGTATGATTATATTGAATATTGAGTAATGCTCAACTAAACTGTGTTAACACAGGTGCTTATAAAGAAATACTGCTTGTATAGAGGCACTTATTTAGGGTAAATGAGTATGCAATTCAACACTTGATATAATGGGGAAATTACTCTTATTTAGTAAAACAGAGGTCACTAACTTAAGCACCTCCTGAGCAGTGGGAAATACCAAAAATGAGAGAATTGCCCTTGTTGAAGCAGTGTGGAGGGGGTCATCTGTTGTGTGTAATTCAGCACAGGAAACAGAGGACAAGCAGGACGTTGTCCCAATGTTGTCAGCTCTTTCAGTTGTAAGATAGAACTTGGAAATGGAAATTTTCATACGGACTCTTCTGATGTTTAAATGTTAGAGACAATGAATTACTTTTAAAAGATTGTCAATGCAAAACAAAATTTATTGAAAGACTGAATAAGAGTTGTAGATCTCCAGACCTGTGACTTTGGTGAAGAAAAAAACAAATATTCTAGAAAGAGAGTGACATTGATACATGAAGAAGCCCAGTTCTTGGTAAAGTCAATTGGGTCTCCAATGTATGCCTTAGGGTGTATTGGAAGCATGCTAGCATGAGTTGTCATGGAAAAACCAGATTTGGTGCCTACAACAAAAGGTGGGAGGAGAAGAGAGAACCAGATGCAGGACAGGCTTGCAACTGTGGGCAACCCCTCAGCCAGAGCTGCTTTCTGGTCACCCGGCTGCTGTCTGTGATGATGTATGAAAACCTACTCAATATAATTATACCAGAGTGAAAAGTATGCTTATCTTGTTTAAAGCAAAGGAGATTGAATATTTTTCCTTTTATTTATACCAAAATTTTGGAGTGTTCATAGAAGAATTTTGTAGAACTCTTCATTTAATATAATAAAAAATTAAAATAAATTCTCAAGTATTTTATTCACTATTTAATGAATCAGAAGTCATTTTAGTGAAAACTAAAAATAATTTTAGCAATTCTTTATGTCTTCTAAAAATGTCAATAAATTAAAGAATTTTATATACATATATTCATAATAATGAGATACCTACATAATTTTATATATACATGTATGTATATATGTATGGGTATTTACACATGCATATTATATAAAATTTCTAAAGTATATTCCAAACTTGAACAAAGAATTTCATGCAAAACAAAATTATTGTGCAGAAGTTGACAAGAATGGCAAAATGATCACATGAGTTCTTTTTAAAATATAACTTTTGTCTATTTTACACAGAACTATCTGGGATAATCCTAGTTTATTTAGTCCTGAGAGATTCCTAAATGAAAACAAGGAACTGAATAAAAGTCTTGTTGACAAAGTTCTGATATTTGGAATGGGAATCCGGAAGTGTCTTGGAGAAGACGTTGCAAGAAATGAGATATTCATTTTCATTGTCACAGTTCTGCAACAGCTCAAGCTGAAGAAATGCCCTGGCACTGAGCTGGACCTAAAGCCCATGTATGGGTTGACCATGAAGCCCATGCCCTACCAGCTCCGAGCAGAGCCCCACTCTGCCCCTGGCATGTCTTAGGTTCTCAGCTGGAGGCGGGTTTCTGATTCAAGTCAGAAAAAGTATGTGATTCAAATTCATTTAATAAACAATTTAAAGATTGTACCCTAAGCCATGCTATTAGTTCAATTTTTGTCTATCATCCTAATATAGGAAGTGTTTTTTAAAGTATGTGGTATAGCCCCAGTTCTAATATGAGAGATCTGTCTCATAAGGGTATTTTAAGATCATGATAAAGTGTGATGTGATTCAGGGATTGTGACCCTATGTCTCATGCGGTGGGGTCCCAGGTGTCACAGTGAACATGAAAGGAAGAGAAAGATGTGTGGTGGATTGAACAAATAGGTAAGGAGGTTCTGTCTACCTCCTTCACAACAACTTCAAATGGACAGGTATACTAACATTGGTTTTAAAGATAGAGTTCAGAATGAGAACAAGGTTCTGATGTTAAATATATATATATTTTTTCCAGTAGTCTGGGAAATTAGTGCTCAAGATTTCCAGAGAAGGGAGCAAGAGTGGCCTAGAAGAGCAGAGAACATTTCAGTGGTGATTGATTAGCTGAGCTGGTTTTAGAGAAGCAGAGAAAAGGACATGAGGGGGAATGTTGGCTCTTACATTTTCTGTATTAAGAATTTAACATCAGAGCAAAGTGGGGGTTTTACAATGCTACCAATTTCTTTTGACACCTATTACATGTGTATTAGCCTGGTAGGCCTGCCATAACAAAATACTACAGTCTGGGTGGCTTGAATAACAGAAATTTATTTTCTCAAAATCAGGGTGTCTGCAGGGTTGGTTTTTCCAAAGGCCTCTCTTCTTTTGTAGATGGTCATCTTCTCGTCAGGTCCTGACATGGTCTTTTCTCTCTGTGCACACACCCCTTGTGCCTCTCCTTTACTTCATAAGGACACCAGTCACATTATACGAGCCTCATCCTACTGGCCTCATTGTAAGTTAACTCTTTAAAGACCTAACCTTCAGTGAAATACAATTTCACTCTGAGGTACTGGGGGTTAGTACTTCAACATGAATTTTGGGCATGGGAGAGAGGCACAGTGCAGCCCAGGATGACATGGAAAAAAAAGATAGCAATTATTTAAAAATATTTTCCAGTATAGTACCCAGCATTATGAGTGTGCTTCTTCACTTGAATTTGTTAAAGAGCTAAGTCATATAAGGAACCTAAAATAGACGGTGAAAAACCATGTATTTCAGATTGAGGCTTTAAGAGGTCTTGGAAATCAAGCTGGTGCATAAAAGCATATCTGGGGTCCAATTTAAATGGGAGAGCGGTTAGGGATGGGTGGCTCTACATAATGACCATGCTGACCGGGTTGCAGCAAGGAAAGCAGAGAAGTTAAACAGTTCAGACGCACTGAGGATTA
Source organism: Carollia perspicillata (assembly GCA_004027735.1). Taxonomy (NCBI): domain Eukaryota; kingdom Metazoa; phylum Chordata; class Mammalia; order Chiroptera; family Phyllostomidae; genus Carollia; species Carollia perspicillata. The sequence goes on from PVKM010008470.1 coordinate 5,987, forward strand.
AAGTCAGGGCTTAGTCTTTCTTTTCAAATATAAATAAACTCAGCATTATCCTTGGGAGTAAGCAAATGGGATTGCTTGATTTTGTGTGTGTGGGTGTGTGAAAACTTTTGGAATTATTTATATTATGCCCCTGACAGTATGTTAAGCAGAAACTATGTTTGCCTTTTTTTCTGTAAGAAACTACCAAATCTTCTGTGTATTCAACAATAATGGGAATGACTAGAATACTACAAGAATCTTGGTTTCTGATTATCTGGTATTTTCTTTAAAGAATTGTACTTTTCTAACCTCTTCTTTTTTAACACTAAGCACATATGATTTGGTACTTTTATTTTAACACACCATATTGTAAAATGCTAATCTTCACTATTACTATGCTCTGAGGCATAATAACTGGTGAACTACTGGGCTTTTTGTACAGTTTATGTTTGCCTTTTATGTATTTTTAGAAACATGGACAAGAATAAAGTAAGAAAAGTATAAAAGCAAAATAGGAATAACTTTATCATTTAATATGTAAAGATGAACTATTCTTAATTATACATATTTGCTTAGCCTTAATAATTTACTTTATGAAGTGTAACCAGAAGCAACACAGTGTACAAAATGTTACATCAAAGTAACTTATATTAACAAATACCTTAAATTATTAGCTGGAAACAACACATGAAACTCATTATGACTATAGAGAAGTTGATAATATATAGATATATGCATCAGTGATAAACCAAGATGAATTAAATCCTTAAAGTCATTGTGTATAAAGTAAAAAAAAAAAAACAGAGTTACCCAAATTAGATATCTTGCTACACAGAAGTACATATGGCTACTTAGAACTCCACAGCCTCCCTTGGAGTTCTTGGTAACACCATGAAGATGAAGACTTAAGAACGTGATCTGCTGAATGATGCAACTGGGATGCAATGTGTCTGGTCCCAACTGCACTTCAAAGAAGAAAACTTGCACCAAAATTTGTAAAGGCATTTACATATTCCCACACTGCCATTCTGTAACTTCTTTCCAGGTAAGCCTGTAATTCAGATGTGATATCAATCCACGTGACAGAATAAGAAATCAGGACCATTTGGGGGAGGCAAAAGAGGTCTTTGGGGGTTTTACTGTCTGCAGAATTATTAATCAGGCTATAAAATCTGCAGTGATTCCAGGCCTCCAGAAGGGTGGATACACAATATGATTTTTCAGATTCACACAGCACTTCTCCACAAACTCTCAGATTTGTACTTTAAACCAACAAAAAACACTGCGCTGTGTATACCTTGAATCAGAAATAGCTGAAAAGGAGTTGTTTTATGGCTTAACAGGCTTTAAAAACAAATTGTGTGGAACACACCACTGGTTTTCTCTTTGGAAAACAATAAAATGCAGGATGCAGACAATGGACTCTCTGTGACACACATTTCCAACACGGAGAAAACCTAAATAAATAAGAAGTCATAAATGTGTATAGGTCTTCCTTGATCACATTGTTTACAGAGAACAGTTTACCTGAATTCAATATGATGATTAGGCCCCACCAATAATAGTGAACTGCCCACATGCACACCACACCATTGCCTTTATCTGCTACCCCTGTGGACAGAAGCATGTTGTATGAATGGATTTTCCAGAACAGTAAGATGATCGAGTTCCAAAACGCTCATGTGAGTGGAACTTAATAAAAGTATTTCTGAGTTGTTGATGTTTTAAAATGCCTTTATGAAACATAATTTTATCTTTCTCATGCCTTTGTACTGACACTTATTTATAATTTACTGCATGGGGTGGTTCTCATTTGATGGACTTTTTATCACATCCTCCATCCCTGCCCCAGTGCCTGGTTTCATTCATTATTTTAATGAGAACTTCCCTACTCCCTCCAAGCTCCACAAATTCAGGACCCAGTCTGTCCAGCTCTGTGTCAGGAACACAGCAGAAAATCAATAAATGGTTGTTCAGTCAGTGTGGAAGTTAATCAATGATTAAATGAATGCATCTAGTGGGAGGGCAGGAAAAGCTTTAGCAAAAGGAAGTGTCTGAGATTTCCTAGTATGGGTAGTATTTCTGGCATCTTTGCTTATATTTTTTATTTTTATCTTGTTGCGTACATCTCAGACTGAAAATCTGTTCAGTCTTCTCACACTTGTTTAATCTCTAAGATCTAGGCCCCATCAAATAAGACTTTAATTCATTTTTTTAACTGATACATTTATGGCACCAGATTCCAACTGGAAATTAGCCCCTAACTCTCTCCCCAGGACCACTGCTAAAGTGTATCCTAGGCGTCTCCAAGGGCAACATCTCAAGTGCGTTCCAAAAAGGCATTGTGTTTCTCCCACTTTGACCTCTCCATCTTGTCAACACACATGCATATCAGCAGCTGACCTTGTCATTGACTTTACCAGGAACATTGGTTGTCTAATGGCATCTGTCATTTCTACCCACTGTGGTGGAAAGACGGTATCTCTACTTTCACCCTGTAATGTTTACACCCAAGGATGGATTTGGAGGAGTTACCTATTTTTTCAATGGCATAACTGAGAAGGGTGATTCTAAAGAAAGCTGACTTGAAGGTTTGGGGAATATTGGAAGAGATTACAGCCCCCCCACACACACACACAAAATCATGTCCTGTCACTGACTGCTTAGCACAGACTGCCCCAGGACCTCATGTCTCCCTGCAGACAGGTGCAATTTCTTCACTCTGTACCCACCCCACTGTTCCAGACCCCATGAACACTCTTCACACCAGCTTTTGCACACTGCGGCTGGTCAAACAAACAAACTAACCTCTCAGTCCTAGACAGATATGGTTTATCTGACCCTTGCCCCAGGCAAAACTCACGAACTGTCACTTTCTACCCTAGGACTGACCTTTGCCATCTATGGCAGTGGCTTCAGAGTATATCCCTTAATTTGAAGAAAATTCTGATGGCACCTGAATATGCAGAATTATTCTACTTTGCCTAGAGATTAGAACTTTGCTTCTTTGTCCCCCATCCCTCCACCCTCAGCACCAGAAATCTAGAAGCAATATGTATAAGCAGGATGGACCTAGGAAAATCAGCTACTTAAGAAGTCATGGAAATGTGTTTTGAGGTTACATCACTCAGAAAATTATTTCAGATAGATTAAAGACCTAGATAATTAAAGCCAAATGTTAAAATGTTTAGAAGAGTAAAGAAATGATTTTTTAAACAAAATATAGAAAATACAGTCCATAAAAAATGTATTAATTCATTTACTAGATGGAAATTTAAAATTTCTGCTCAATGAAAGGGTCAATAAACAAAAGTAAAAACAAGCCATGGAGTGGGGAAGAATATTGGTAACACTTGTCACAGAAGTGAAGTAGTATCCATAATCAAAAATAGTTTATTCAAATAAATATGAAAAATGTAATTGGTATTCCATCTCTTCACGATAGGCCAAGTTTCCAAATAGGCAAAAACATAAAGGGACAATAAACATAAACATTTGCTTACCTCAGTAATAATCAGTGAAGTAAGTATTAAACTAAAATACCACTTCACATACAGGAAACTGGCAACATTTCAAATGTCTGACAATAGTAATACTGGTGAGTATTTGGAGAAATTAGAATCTGCATTCACTCTTATTTGCAGTGTAAATGGTACCACCAGTACAAAATTTGGAATGTTTAATAAACCATTTAGAAATTTGTATTAAACTTGAAGATGTACTTACTTGATATTCAGCAATTCCATTAAAGAAAGTCACACACTCACGAGAAAGTATGTATTGTCCATTACAGCTTTCCTTTTCTTTTAATACTGAGAAGCCAGAAAAACTGAATGCTCATAAACACAACACTAGATTAATGTAGTTATGTTGTAATCATGTAAGAGAATACAGTGGTGCAAACAAGTAAACTAGCTTTACATGAATCAACATGGCTAAAACTCCAAATCCTGTTCAGTGATACAGAAGTGCATTGCCTGAGTGCATGGGGTATGAGACACTATTTCTATAAGTATTTTTAATAAATGAAAATAACTGCTGTATACTGCAGATGCATGCACATATAGTAACAGTATTAACACATGCATGGGAATAACTAACACAAAATTTAGTATTCTGTGGATCATGCATACATGCTTTTATTAATTTTGTTAAAGATATATAAATGCTTACACGGGAAGTGTAAGATGTAACATGTAAATAGAATACTAATGAAAACATGATTTTTTAATATTTCAGTGTAGGCTTATGCTCTAAATATAGTATTCCATTCATTTGAGCTTATAAATTCCCTCCATTTCTGTGAACTCATCTTTCTGTGAAAGGACGAGGAAATGCTTAAGGATGGAAAATATTTATCATAAAATTCATGGTTTTGGTCTAGAAAGACAGTGAATCTTCAAACTCTTTGACTAGACAAACCAGGAGTTGAAACATGAGGTTATAGAAATTCTGCATTGTTTAAAGTAAAACAAAAGTGACAATTGAGAACATGGAAAGAGAAGAAACTGTTTCTATAAAATGTTAAAAATCTGGGATTATTCACTGATTGATTAAGAAGCTCTACACACTTACGTAACATTTTATTTAATTTTTAGCTAATGTATTCAGGTGTCTATTCTAAGCCAGGCACTTTAGATGCCAAACATAAAAAAATGACTATAATATGATCCCAAACTTCCGAGGCTCATTAAATGAGGAGGCAAATAACGATAACTGTGTATTTGTATGTGTACACACACAATATGCAATTCTCTCTTTGTGAAGTCTTTAACAGGGCACATGCTTTTTTGGATCAAATATGTATTTGTACAGTTCTGTTAATATACCTATTTGCACAGCTGGCTGGTCACTCTTCTAAGGAATTTTCATTCTTTGATTCTTTGAATCCAGCTTGGTCTATTTGGTACTATTTCCTAGCATTCCATACTCAGCGGTCTTCACTGGGTTTCAATGTGCCTCTTACTCCTCCGCCTGACATTTGGACTTCCACCTATGTGTTTAGAATTGCCCAGGAATTTTGTCATCTCAGAGCAGGTGAGAACAGAGCAGCTTACAAATTCACTATCTTGGGAAGAGAGTTTAACACCTTTGGAGGGCACAACTTCTGTTGTCTTAGTAGTGCTTGCTTAGCTTATTCAGTGTCTGGAAAGCAAAGTCTTTTACCATGTACTCAGGTGACTCATTCCCATTCAAAATACTTACTGGCAGTCCCCATCACTGGACTTCTATGGGCAGTGTGCGAAAAGGTTTTCCAAAGTTTAAATTGCCATGAGTGGTGAGGTGATTTTACAAGATGATATCTTTTTAGTTAGCAGTATTCTCACTCTACCTATGTTAGAAAATTGCGGGAAGGGGTCTAGTATATGAAAACTGTTCTTCAGAACAAGATCAATAATGGCCTTTGATTTTGAAATAAAAATCAAAGGTGGTGCTTTTCCCAGACTATTGAGCAAGATAGACATGAACCCAGTTATTCTCTATATGGAAAGCTGCTGTTTTCTTTTTAGTTAAAAAATTTTATAAACTATTCCTTCCATTTAAAGAAAGTTAACTTGCTCACTTTTCCTTCCCACTGCTTTCTGCTTTATTCTATAAGCAAAAAATTGTCAGGGAACTTTTTTATTAAAGTACACATACAGAAAAGTACACAAAATAGAAGTTTAAAGCTTCATGAAGTTTTACAAGCTGAACATCATCAGCATTCCATGCCCCCATCCTTCATCCCCCTCCAGTCTCCAGTGTCTTTGCCCCAAGGATAACCATCATCCTGACCTCCAATGATGTAATTTGGTTGGTCTGTTTTAAATTTTAAATAAGGGAATGAGGGTTCTTAGGGGACAGGAGCCCTGAAACACTAATTCAAAAGAACCTATGTACCCCAATGTTCATAGCAGCACAATTTACAGTAGCCAAGTGCTGGAAGCAACCTAAGTGCCCATTAGTAAATGAGTGGATCAAAAAACTATGGTACATTTACACAATGGAATTCTATAGAAAGAAGGAGCTTATACCATTTGCAACAGCATGGGTGGAACTGGAGAGCATTGTGCTAAGTGAAATAAGCCAGGTGGGAAGGACAAATACCATATGATCTCACCTTTAACTGGAACATAATCGACAAAAGAAAAAAGCAAACAAAATATAACCAGAGACATTGAAATTAAGAACAATCTAACAATAGCCAGAGGGGAGGGAGGAGGGGACAGTGGGTAGAAGGGTTTTCAGCAACTACTATAAAGGACACATGGACAAAACCAAGGGGAGGGTGGAGCAAGGGCAGGAGGTGGGTTTGGAAAGAGTGGAGGGGAGGGGTGGGGAAAAATACAGACAACTGTAATTGAACAACAATAAAGTAATTTATGAAACAAACAAAAAAATTAACCAAAATGAAAAATAAATGAATGAATGAATGAATGAATGAAAGAAACAGCACGTACTCTTTTGTGGTTGACTTCTTTTGTAACACATTGTGCTTTTAAGATTTATCCACATTCTATTTGCAAGATTGATCCATGTCGTATGTAATTATTTCACTCATTCTCATTGCTATAGTGTTCCAGTAGTGGAATATATCACAATTTATTAATTTATCCTGTTGATAGAATCCATTTACATAGTTCTTAGACAGGTCCATTATAAATAGTGCTTCTGTGATCATTCCAGTGCACATTTTTTGGTGAATGTATGTACATATTTCTGCTAGCCATATGAATGTCAGCCTGGAATTGCTGAGTCCTAAAACATTCATATGGTTAGCTTTAGGACTTTCAGCTAGTTTTCAGCATGGTTGTACCAATTTATAGTTTCACCAACAAGGTAAAATAATTCTTTTGTTTTTCTCACATCCTTTTCAACAGTTGTTATTTTCTGCATTTTTGTTTTAGCCATTGTGATGGCAAGAGACAGATGGCCAGATATATCCCTGGCTTATTACCTTAAGTGAACTTGGTTTTGGTAATGTCGCTTAGCTCATTCTCCCTTAATGAAATGAATCTAGGGCAGACTGAGTGTATTCATCCACTGAACTCCTTCAGAAGTAAATGATCTCCCAAACCTCAGTCGCCTCCTTCCAAATACTACGAAGAATCTGGGCTCACAGTTACCATGGCCTCTGATAGAGCAGTTTTTGCCAAGGCCAGCTTTCTCCTATTTCCTTGGGAAGAGATGCTACAAGATTTTCCTTATTAATCAAAACAATTTTTGCCTTCAAAAATATCTCAGTTATTATAATGCCTATGGTTTGTTCATAATTTTGAAGGTGGTCTAGAAGTGGTTGTTTATATCTGTTTATCTTGTGGTGTATGTCTTTTATTTTATTTTTTAGAATTCTACTTTTCATTGCAACAGTTGAAAACTGAAAAAACAGAATGTTTTCTCTATTGTCACACTACTAGAATTTCTTCTTGGTAAACAGTGTAAGTCCTTTGATTTCTCCAAACTTGAGAAGAAAAAAGAAAGCCCTGGGAAGATTTTGAAATCCTTTATTATTTTCCATTGCTTTTGTATTTCATTTGCTCTATTTCACTCTCTCTCTATTTTTCAACTAATACAATTTCATTCATTTGTACTTATTTTAAAATAAAGAATTATAGTAATAATTCTTAATTTTACAGAAGGTATCATTTCATTAGAAAGGTACTTTTGGTAATAAAAGCTTAAGATTTAACAGTGACCTTCTTCCAGCATTTCATTGAGAAAGTTTGAAGTTACTCTTTCAGTTGTTAGGGGATCCTATGAATTCTGAAAGTGAATTCTATATGGAATTATCCTTCAATAACTAGTCTCTAAGAAAAAAACTTTTTCCACACTTAATTTACAGACATATTTGAAGTTGTAACTTCATTTTGTTTATGATATTTTAACATATTCACATAGTTCTTTGCCAATATTATACGCTTTTGATCTTATTATTATCTTACTATTCAGAAATCTCCTACTTAGACTTCTTAATTGTTCCTTCAATATTCATAAACTTTTGAATCTTTATTCTTATAGAGTCACATAAATTCCAGAATTATTTTATATCTGCACTTCATTTGGATTTCATAATTTAACTTTTATATTTTATACTACTCTTGCTATATTTAGCTCTCAGAATTTTATTGTTTTGTGTCTATAAATGGATGTTTTCTTTCCCCTTTAGTTTCAAATCTGTTATTATTAGGGTAGAGAAAAAGCTATTGATTTTCAGAAGGTGTCTAATCACAATTAATTTTAGGATTTTTCAAGAACTACTGGGAAGAGAAACTCACCATTTCCCCTATTTCTATTTGATTTAAGTGGCTTCAGTCAATCTTATTTTTCTTTTCTTATCAAATAAAGTGGGTATGGAAATTTGAATTTGACTCTTTCAGCTGATGCTGATGCTGAGAATCTTCAGAAAAATGCCAGGTTACACTCTGCTATTATCATGGGGAAAATAATTTAATGTAGAATTGAACGTAAAGGAATGTTGAAATGTCATCAAAGATACGTAAGATGGAACTGCGATTGCTTCACTAAAGAGTTGAGTTTTAAGAGATACTAACATAGCCCTGGCCAGATGGCTTGGTTGGTTACAGCATCATCGGATACTCCAGGGTTTTGGGTTTGATTCCCAGTCAGGGCACATACAAGAAACAACCATTGAATGCATAAATAAGTAGAACAGCAAGTCAGTTTTTCTCTTTCTCTCTCCTTTTCTCTTTTTCTCTCTAAAATCAATCAATAAAAAAGAGATACTAGTATAGGGAGAGATAGAGGGGCTCAATGCAAGATTTTAAACATAAAATAATTCAGTTTTGTTAAAGTATGATGAAGCATACTTTTATTGTCTGTATAGCATAAAGTTGATACATTAATATTTCCTTCTAATGTAGAATTTAGAAATTCACTTGACAACCACAATTTTGTTAATTGAAAAATAAACATTAGTTATAACATCAACATCATAATTATGCTCTTTTACTTAAAATAACTATTGCTTGAACCCACCATGGTGCTCTGAGGTGTCTTCTGTATCCATCTTGTCTATCCAGTTGACTTGTTTCCTCATTGAGTGTTTCCTGACAAATCCTGGCACAACTCAGATTTTGTCTGTGTTCAGCTTTGGAGTGACTTTGAGACCAATCAATGGCTTTCAAATGCTTCATATATTTGCGATAATATTTAAGAGATGCCTTTGCTTTCTGTTGAAAAACCAATAGGATAAGACTGACCATTCATCACTCAGGGTTTCAAAAGATAATTTCTGTACCTTTCGATCATCACTTATTTGTTCTTTCATTTCACTCCACACGTGTTTAGTTGGGTGTGACCACAGTCCAGGCACTTTCATAGACACAGCAGAAACATCATCAGAAAAAATAGCCAAAGCCTTGCTCTCATGGAACTCAGATGTGTGTCAAGTAGTGGGGAGCAGTACGAAGCAAAGGGAAGTGGAGTAAGGAGGGGAGCCAGTGGCAGTGGAGAGGGCTGAGGACGCTCTTCCAGGTAGTGCTGAGAAAAGTCCCCTTTGAAAAGGTGACTTTTGTGCAGAGAGTTGTAGTGAAGTAGGGACTAAATGGGAATCTAAGGGAAGCAGATTCCAATGAGTAAAAAGACCCTAAAACAAGAATATACTAAGTATATTAAAGGGGCAGCAAGAAGGTCAGGAGGACTGGAGTGGAATGAAGACCCAGGAAAGAAAGAAGACGGTGGTGGGGCCTGGATCATGAGGGATATGGTATTTGTTTTAAAAAATACTCTGTGTATGAGAATGGACCGTATATAGAAGGGCAAGCATAAAGGGCTATTACACACTTGCACAGTGGTTCTTGAGAAATAACATGGAATTTTTCAGTTCGGAGGTCATTAATGTTCTTGACAAAATCAGATTAGAAAAAATAAATTTTATGTTTAAAGAGAAAATTATTCATTTTCTGTAGCATGCTTTTCTGTGTGTGTGTTTTTTTTTTTTTAATTCTAGGGCAAAACCAGTGAAATGGTTATTGAAAAACATAGATGGGAGACAATGGTGGTGAACCAGGGAACTTTAAGGGAGAAGTGGTTGAACCCTGGATATATTTTGAAAATACATGTGAATTGTTGCATGTGGAAAAGAGGGCTTGTATCCATAAGTGTTCCATCAGGAAACGTATGGCACATTAACTTAAGGTAATTAGCCCTGGCTAGTTTGAGTCAGTTGGCTGGAGCATTGTCCCATAAAACGGAAAGATCACTGGTTCAGTTACTGGGCAGAGAACATGCCTAAGCTGTGGGTTTGGTCTGCAGTCGGGGCACATTCCAAAGGCAACTGATCAATGTTTCTCTCTCACATAGATGTTTCTCTTTCTCTCTTTCTCCCTCCTTACCCTCTCTCTAGAATCAATAAACACGTCCTAGGGTAAGGATAAAAAAAATAATTAGAAGTGTGTTTAATAAAAAGCACTATTTAGAAAGATGTAAGCAGGGTATAAGGAAATCCAAGGAATAGTAAAATGCCCTAATGAATGAAAAGATGATGTGGATATTCAAACTTGGAAGTTGAAAGTTTAGTACACAAAAAGTAAAACCTTCAGACCAGCCTTAAGGAGAGTAACTAGCTCAAATCTACCCCATAGGAACATAGACAAGGGGATCAATAGTTTGACCTCATTCTTCTCGATCCCTCCAATGTTCAGCAAAGACTCCCTATTAACTGGAATCAGCTGTGAGATAAAGGACAAAGGAGAACCTTGATTTGACTCCTACACGTCAGTTTGCATTGTCAAGAACCAGGGTGTAGAAGGGGGAAGAATGGCCTGAGGGACACATGGAAGATATTTGGGATGACTCTTCAACCACTGTGCTACAAAAAAATTTTAAAACATGCAACACATGACTATTTAGTCAGGGACACTGGCCTCTTTTCCCTTACATTTTCAAATTAAAAAAATGACAACAGCCAACACAATAGTCATCTGCTGTGAATGAATCAAAACTGTACTTATTTTTTTGTCATATGGGCAAAAAATATAATATATTTTTAGTGGGCCACAGAATTTCGGTAATTAGTTTATGTGCACCATGAGATGAAAAAGGTTGAAAATCGTTATTCTACAGACTTTGCTTGGGTGAATAGAACTGCATGAAGATTGTGTGTGTGTGTGTGTGTGTGTGTGTGTGTAAAAACGGATAGATTCAAAGAGATCAAAGTTCACTTTTGGATAAAACAGTATTAAGATGACAAATTGACAGCAGATGTGAATTTGAAAAATGTACGCCAGTAGTGCAAAGGAAAAGTTAGGACTGAGCATAACCAAAAGCAGGTCCAACCACCTGCTGCTGCAAAAGTCAGTATTCAAGGGGCAGATGCTGATGTAGAGGAAAGTGGTTTATTCTCATGTGCCTGTCACTTGGAAGATGGGAAACTCATGTCCCAAAGCCCATCTCCTGGGAAAGTGTGGAACTCACGTCTCAAAGCCCTTCTCCACATCTCATTGGAGGCACAGGTTTTGATAAGGAGGGAGAGGGAAACAGAGCAGAGATCAAAGAAGGGGTTGCAAAGTTCTCTGCTTGCAGAGCAGCACAGTCCGTTCTGATCAGGCAAGTGATGGTCCTGTGTGCGTCATCCTTTTCAGTCTTCAGCTTCACGTCATCCTGGCTCCACAGTTAAAGGTCAGAAAATCTTCTGGAACAGGAATGCCTGAGGGTTGGAGTCTGTGTTTTTCAAAGTTACTTCCTAGGATTTTTATACAAACATGCCATTCATCTACAATCTACAGACTGGTCAGAGACTGCACTGATAGAAACAAGGTCAAAAGAATGGTGGGGTGGGTTATGATTCTCCACCATTACAATTTTCCACTGTTACATGAAGATATCATATTAGGAATTTTAAGTAGATATTTGGCATTTAAACCCTTTGAACTAAATGAAATCACCTAGGCAATGAGTACAGATGGAGAAGAGTATATGAAAATAATGAAGGGAAACCAGCAAAGAAGACAGCAAAGAAAATTTTCTTCAAAAATCTGTGAGTCATTAGTTATGTCAAAAGCTTTGAATAGTTGTAGTAAGATGATTACTAAGAAATCACATTATATTTTTCAGTATAAAGGTTATTAATAACCTTGAAAAGTTTGTATAGAAAAAAGTATGTTTCTGTAGAATCCCACATTTTCTGACCTTCTGGGTTATCAGATTTTAGTCTAGTTCTATCTTTAAACTCATTGTAAATGCAGGTATCTTAGGTAAATTCTGACTTGTCTGGAAGTACTTAATTGACATTTTCTGTCCAGTTTGGTGGTGACTTAATTGGCTATGGAAAAACCACAGTTTTGTCTCCATTTGCAATTCATTTTGTAAACAAAAGTTCCACAGAACTCTTCTGCAGTTTAGAGCTTTATTCTAATATGATTTGCAAATCAGATAGCAAAGGCTTTAGCATGAACAGAAGACACACTCCAGGGTGGGAAAAATAAGGCAAGCGTTCAAAGATAAGAGTTTTGAGGTGGAGCTGCTGATCAAGGGGATGGGTTGCTAGGAAAACAAGACTATAAACTTCCATCATTCATTTTCTGATTGGTGGGGTGACTGGATTTTCAGGGGTCTGCTGACTCAGTGGTCAGGAAGTAAGGTTGTGAGATAAGAACAACGGGCAGCTTTGGCTGCCTCAGAGTCAGCAGGTAGAGTCCCCGGATATGGTCAACGGTTGGAGTCATAAGACATGGTAAGAAGGGATGAGGGAGGTCACAAGGTAGGGGCCAACGTCTCAGTTTCCCTTGGAATCTGCAAAATAAACTAGTAAAACAAGTGTCGTAGTGAAGTGGACAATGCAAAGAATGCAGTTCTTCAGGTAGACAGCGTCAGAGTTTAAACTACAACATGGTCCAGTCAGCTGAGCAGCGTCAGAGACCAGACTGAAGAAAGTTCCGTGTATTTGGTCACAAAATTGTGATATCAGAATCCTCGATTTTGACTTTCCTTTACACCATAGAAATGTGCACGAATGCCATGTTGTTAAACCTAGATTTAATACCTTATCTAATTTCTGTTTCTACCTTTCCTAAAAGGATAGTTTTAATCACCAGTCTGGTATTTTCTTGGTAATTATCAGCAAGATGATCTATTCTGTGAGATCTCTTCTTCCTCCTCTCCCTCCTCCCCTTCCTCCCCTTCCTCCCCTTCCTCCCCATAAAAAACAAAAACAAAAACAGAAAACGGCAATCTGCTTGATCAAAACCCTGGCCATTCCCTTTCCCCCAAAAGATGTCCTGGTCTAAAATTAATCTTTTCACTTGTCCTATCCTTCTTATAAACACCTCCCATGTTGGACAACCCTTAGAGCACCCTTCGAGTGACTGGGGTGGATGCTGCCTGGTTCATGAATAGCTTAATAAAGTAAATTAGATCAAACTTACTTGGCTGAATTTTGTTTTTTAACTTCTCATATTATATGAATAAAATACGTTCTTTAACACATGTTCATTTTCATATCTGTGCAAGAGTCATGATTTTACTTTTTTTCTGAAAATTATCTTTTAATATCAGTCTTGGTGTAGGCATGTGGGCAAAAGACTGACTGAAAGGAGTTTAATGAAACACAGGGTCAAGATAGCTGATTAGATACTCAGAAAAATCTTTTCGGTGAAGCATATTGAAAAATGTCAATGCAATTTAACAATCATCTTTTTAAAGCACGAGAGGAAAGTAGAGGCTTGAAATGATTATGAAAAAACAGAAGCAGTCCAGAGTGGTGAGCACTAGACCTGCCCCTGGGACAGGAAACAAATGTGGGGCCTGAACGGCAGTGCCTGTGCTGGGATTCTTCAAAGCGTTAACATCTCAAGGGAGAGAAACCTGCCTTCCCTTTAAACAGGAGATGGAGAAAGCACGTGCAGCCTGCTTGGCTTTAGCTGTAGTTGAGGCAGAATGAAAGAAGAAAAAGTGAACCACTGAGAATTTCCAAGCACAAGCTACACACACCTTGTTTGTTTAAGGAGCTGAAACAAGGCAGGTTTGAAGAGAATAGAATGAGCTAAAGCAGTAGTGGTGTGACCCAAGATAGGTTCTTGTTTCGGTTTTTGTCTGGCACCTCCTTGTTACCCTAGCACAAAAGTTTACAAATGCTAACGTCTCTGTTTCATAGCATAACTCAGCTATGAGGGTATTTCCTGGTTCACACTACAAAAGCCCACCAAACACGACCCATGGCACCGCACACACTGTGGGTAATGAGAGCCTGAAGATCCATAGACTCTAGCTCTCTCAAATTCCTGTCTCACACGAATCGGTTTGTTACATGATGTTTACTTGGATTTTTATTTTCTCATTCAGTTTTCTAGTCAATATGTTTCCCCAAGCAAGAACATTTAAAAAAGAGAGAGAGAGGGGAAAAAGTTGTTTTTATACCTCCTTACATTTTTTCTTTTCTTTTAAACAAATATTATTTTGCTTTGTTGAGAGGGACAGTTATTTACTGTCCTTCCAGGGCGGGAAATCCTTCCAGGGGGGAAATCTCAGAATGAGAAATTAAACTTGAACTAAAATGTAAATCTTATTCCATAATTTCAGGAAACATATTTATTTTAAAAATAAACTTGAATGTGTCTCTGAGCTCCAATTCCATAATAATTCCATCTGAATCTGTTTAGGTCCTCCCTGCCTTACACTTTTCTTAAGAAAAACAAGGCATTTTAGTGAAGTTCTTTGGTCTTACACCCATGCAGTTGCCTCTGTGATGCCTTATCTTGGCTCATAAAGGTCACTGAAATCTGACATCCTTGGGTTTCTGTGAGGGAGGAAGCTGTGGTTTCAGCAGGGAATTTCCAGATCCACCCTTCCCATTCTCCACGTCCTGGAGGAGGCCTCCCTTCCCACCTCCTCTCTTCCACAAGGTGCCTACCTCTTGCTGTACTCCCCAGCACAACCCCTTCCAGGAGTCTAAGAAAACCATGATGGTTTCTGTCCTATAGCAAAATCTTCCTGTGAGGCAACAGAGTGCGAAGGGGTAAGTGGGGAAAAGTGCACCAAGGACAAAACACAGTTTAATACCTCAATCCATTGTGCTGACTCACCGCTTTTACTGGAGTGCCCTGCCCTTAACCCGAAATACCTGATAAAGGGGCGCAAGGACTAACACACCGTGCAATCTGTGGGTGACCGAAGGAGTGCCCTAAACCTCCACTGGTGGCCTAGCCTTCATAATCCTATTACTGCATAATCACAGTTCTTTATTCCTGAAATCTGAAACTGAGAGAAGGAAATTCAAATTACAAATGTCACCACACATGTGTTTAAAAATTACGTTGTTCTATGTTCTCGGGCAGTCTTTCTAAACCCTAGCTGTATCCTTCAGGACTTCAGAGAAATGAAACATCTCTTGACTCATGCAGATGAGACTGAGGTAGAAAGATCTTGCCAGGAAAAATATAAGCAGCTGAATGCTGCTTTTGATAAGACACTCATGGAGTTATTTTTACTTTTTATAAATGCCTTGTCAAATACTCATTCATAAATAAACTAAAGATATTGTTGTACTGAAAATGACAATTTATCATTTCCTGACATACTAGAAAGTCTACCTTGTAGCATCATCAGTGTCAGACAGATGACACTTGAATGAATAAGGTTTTGTTGGAGACTAACTCAGGCCAGGCATGGAGTGTGTGTTGCCACCATTCAAGGCCAGTCAGGTTCATGGGATTCGGGCAGACAGAAGAACATTCATGGAGCCGTTGGGATGTCAGACATGTCTTTATTCAAGGGTGGGTGAGCCACGCACGCTGCAAGCTGTATGTCTCTCTGCGTGACAACTGTCCTGTGTGTCCCCTGTCCTTTCTCTCTCAGGGGGGACCCCTAACTATCTTATATATGAAATACAGACAAAGCTGGAAGGGTGCCAACAGATATTACGTATCAGAGCTTCGTACTACGCATGCAGGCCCAGTCTCAAGGCTATGAGAACACTGCTTATCAGGTCCATTCTCAAGGTTATGGGAAACTGCTTCCCTTAGTTGTCCTGATATCTGGGTGAAGAAGCCAGACTGACTGCGTTTACTCTACAAAGTGGCTGTTCTGTCAGGTCTTCAGTTTCTTGGGGATGTATAACTGTGTTAATTAGTTGAGAAATGTAAAAGTTGGTTTGTTTTTGTTTTTTAACTGTGCTTGTGGTCTTAACTGAAACATATGCTATTGAAATTGTATCGTTCTCATTTCTTTTTTATGTCAGTCTGAGAAAAAAATAGGTTGGGCAAGTGAGCATCTTTAAACCTCCGTTTTCGTTGTGTTGAGTATGTGGAACTGGGAACCTCTAAAGTCCCATCCACGTTGTACTCACGCAGTGGCCATGGAAGGAGAGCATCTTGTAAATGGTGACGCAGACATCAGAGGAAAAGTACTGAACGGGTGGGATGCACGAGGGCTCGCCAGCATTTCCTCACAGCCGCACCACATTTCAAAAAGGCTCTTTTTTCAGAACGTGGAAGAAAATATAATTTAATTTAAAGCCGGCATCACTAACAATCAATGCTCAACTCCCAGGGTTTTTGATCGGTTGTGGGATTTTTTGTTCTGCTTTTGTGGAGGAAAACCCAGTTAGCCCTTTTGGATACTAAAATATATATACTCTAGCACCACCTACTGGCATTAGTTTATAATGCCCCAAATTACAAGAAACTTAAAACCCCCAATCTTATTCTTTCCCCAAAACTTTTATTTCTTTTCTTGCTGTTTCTCCTCCAGGACCTTTTTATTTCCTGTTGCTTCTATAGTTATTTTTCTTTATTTCCCTTTACCTATTAGAAATAGTCTCTGACTTTAACAATATAATTCTCATACACAATTGTCTAAAACAAGCACTTAATGATGTGTGGACAGATTAAAGATAGGAAAAAAGAAGTACATACCAGGTCATATGTCTTCACCGTAAATACGATGACTCGTGGGCAATTGGATTGAGAAGGTGTTATTTTATACTTTAAATATCAATGCTTAATATTAATAGTATTTCCACACCCAGACTCCATTGAATCCTGACTTTCGCACTAATTAGCCGTGATGCTGCACAATTACCCCAAGACTCTATTTTCTCACAGAAGCAGTGGTGAGAAAACATAGCTCACAGCAATGTGGTGAGAACTGAATGATGTATATGCACACAGACTTCCAAGCAGAACACCTTCTCCTGAAGTACACGGGCTAAAATGTTTTCCATTATAATTACCCTTTGGAGGACAAAGTCCAGGTTTTCATTCATCTGTATATCAAGAGGGATATACATGGTAGGAACTTAATAAATGCATTTTATATTAAATATTTGGAAACATGAAATTATTTGCAAATGAACAGTGTTATTATTCCCACCCTTGAAATGCTAGTATTTTTCTTTAAAAATGCCTTTGAAAATAGTTAATCAGGATGTCCTGTCTCAATACATAGCAGAAAAGTGCACTGTGTATAGTAGAGTAGAAAAAAAATCATTAGGATGACTTACAAGTGAGCCACTCTGCTAGTCACTCTGTAGATACTATTTCATATACTGGACAGAGGGTCCAGGATCTTGATTTCTAGTCTCAGTTTCATTATTAACTTTGCAAGTAAAATTTGAACACTGCCTCCTAGAGCTCCGTTTCCTTGGGAGAGGGTGGACTGTACCATGCCTGCAGTTTCTTTCAGCTCTGTTATCATTGCTAACATTCTGCCAGCCTTTTGTATGAAGGTTAAATGGTATAATTCAGCATTTATACTGGCTGTCATTAGTTCTCTTCATTCTAAAGTGAAAGGATCAAGTGAGATGGAATTATAATTACTGTAGCAAGAGGTATCAAAGGTCATATAGGCAACCTCCATTCATATTTAAACATACAGACACACACAGAACAGTGAAGTATTCTGTCCAAGATCATAGCAATAGATGCAGCAATATTAAGAGTTTATTCCAAAAGATTTGGAACAGGTGGCAGATTTGACTTTGGTATACTTTAACTTCTCTGTGATAAGAACAAGGAAGAATGCAGTGTGTGGGCAGAAGTGTATATGTTAGTCTTAAATGTAGTTGCGATATTTTTAAATGGCCATTATGAACTGTACATCTGAGAAAATCTAAAAGCAATAAGACCATTTAGCTTACAATATGTATCTTCAGAAAGATTCTGAGGCACACTACTCTGAGACAATTTTTGAAGTAAGAAATCTTTTCTTTCCTTTCTCAAAAATCTGAATATATTGTAGAAAGTTTGGAAGGAATACAATAAAGTCACCTATAATTATATGACTTCAAACTATCACATAATATAAATATTTCTGATTTTTCTATGCGCGTATGATATATATAGTTGCAATCATAGTGTTCACAAAACATTTCTGCTACTTGATTATACTTTTTATTATCTTGTTACATAGTCTCTATAAGTATCAAATGCTTGCAAATTTCTCTAGCAAATAATGACAATTTATGTTAACTGTGCTTATATAGTTGAGCATTAAATTATTTGCCTTTTTATCTTTTCTCTTACTTCCTTCCTCTCCTTCCCTTCACCCTATCCCCTCTCATTTTAAATAATCCATTGCACGCATGGCTTTCTCTAAGTGTTGTAGTAATTTTACTAAACAAACTGCCAGATTGGTTGTCAAATTGCTTTGTCAAATTGCCAAATTTTTTTCCAAAGTGTGTTTAGAATTTAATAATGCCACAGAAATTAAAATCATACAAATTTTGCTCTACTCTCAGCTGCTCCGAGATGACATACAAAACAATCTTAGGGGAGCTCCTGGTTGAAAAGGCATGGCCAATATATTCTAGTTATAACCATCGTATTTTTCAACATAAGCTTGGAACTGTATTAAAAACTTTCTAAGAATTGTCAAAAGTTGGCTTCAATACATGTTTAGAGATGAAATGTTTACATATGGATCATGGTGTTAGTTACACAAGTATATACATTTGTTAAAACTCCTTGAACAGTGTACTTAAAAAGCTTGTTTTATTGAAAAAAGTTCATTTTCAATTTATTTATTTTTGTAATGTTATTTTTCAGTTGTGTTTACATTGAATATTATTTTGTATTGGTTTCAGGTGTATGGCATTGTGGTTAGACAATCACATGTGAATGATAATTTAAATTTTCTTAATCGCACTTTTATTAACGTTTTGGTACATATGCTTCTGGAAATTCTTGTACACAATGGGATGCCAAACTGACATGAACAAAATGAAGCCACAGCTCCCTGAAAATAGTGTTTTCTCATGGTAGTATTATATTGTTACATGCATCCAATGAAATACTCTAAGTAAAAATACTGATTGATTTAAAAATAAAAAAGAAAAGGTGTTCATTTTAGTGAATAGTTCATTTTACTGAAACTATAACACAATAAAGCTGATTAACAAAAACAGTATCTAATAGATAATAGAACATTCAATGAATATTTGTGAATGTACAAAGACATAGAGAATCATAACCTGTGCATTTTGATATTGAAATTAATGCATTCTGAGTAACATAGTATGTTATGTAAAATGGCTTTAAAAATTTGGAATCCCATTATTTTTAAGGAAATAATATTTTCATGTCCCTAGATATATTAAAATGGGGTGATTCTTTTACTAGTTATGAGTTTAAATTCTTAGATTTCTAAAAATAAAATCACAACATTGAGGAAGTTAATATTCACATAAAATCAAAATAAATATGTTAAGACATGTTATATAGAAATTCAAGTACAATTTTCAAGTACAGTTTTATGTCTTTTACTGCGCTTGAACAACAATTAAAAAAATAAATTCAGCAGTGTATATTAAAAGGCAAAGGAATATAACTGAAGTCTCAAACTATTTATTCCTCCTTTGGCTTTACTTTTATGAGATTGTCTTTTTAAAAAAATATTTTATTTATTTATTTTTAGAGCAAGGGGAAGGGAGGGATAAAGAGAGGGAGAGAAACATCGATGTGTGGTTGCCTCTTGCACTTCCCCTGCTGGGGACCTGGCCTACAACCCAGGCATGCGCTCTGACTGGGAATCAAACCAGCAACACTTTGGTTCATGGGCCAGCACTCAATCCACTGAGCTACACCAGCCAGGGCTATAAGATTGTCTCCTTTATGCAAATCTCTAACAAGGTATGATAAATTAAAAGTTGTGATCTTATAGTGAAAGCAAAAAAATTATTAACTAGTGGTGAATATAAAAAAAATTCCAAGAATTTTGTGTTTCAAATTCATAACTCTTTAAAGTACGTTTCAAGATCCCTTGGTACATCCTTACAAAACACTTCATGGAATCAAGTGTTCGTCCTTATACGATTGTCTGTTTTCTTGTGTTTTAACATCTCAGCATTGCTTCTTAAGCAGGTAATGGATGCTTTGCTGTGTAGCTGTAATATCACAGTATAAAATGTGGATCTGAGGAAAACTGATTAGAAGTGTGAACTTTCTACTTACCACGATTCAGCTTTTCTCTTCTACCATTAGAAACACTTGGACAAAGCTTAAATGGCCGATAAGGCTGGGAGTTAGGAGAAGGATTCAAGAATCAGGAAAGTCATTGCATTAGATATCATTTGAAATATGACTCTGAAATTGTAGAATTCTCAGTGGATGCGTTTTTATTCTCTCCTAGTCCAATGTGCATGTAACACTGACTGTGTTTCATATCTACATAACACTCAAGCGTTGGTTTGTAAATTTTTAAATAAATTCAAACCATGTGGCTGCACCCTGGTTTTTGCATCTCTTGCGGCTATAGAAACACCAAGTCATCTTTTAACTCACCCCGTGAAACGAAAGAAAACTGCTGTGTTTTGTTCTCATTTGTTTATGTACTATTATAATACAAATTTTATTTTCATGACTATTTTTAGCAAAATAAAAATCACATTGGATAAATAGGCAAAGTCTTTTCTCAAATTTTATGTTGTTTCTTTTCAAGGCTATAAAAATTGTGCCAAGACTGACTGCATTTTCTACTGATGCATGGCTAATTTTTGGAAATATATCTGGACATATATTTTAACAAATTATTCAATTGTTTTAGTTTAAGACATGTCTATTGTTAAGGTTTTTCCATTTGCCCATGCATGTTCTCTAAGCTCCAACCATTTAAATTATTCAAGTCCTAGACCTCAGCAGTCCCATGCTTAGGTGGAGTCATAAATACGAATTCTGAGAACAAACTGGACAATTAATCTGGCATTAACTTGGTCGAACATTAACCATTGCCAAAAGAAAAAAAGAAAGAAAGAAAAAAAAGAAAAGCATAAAATCTGAAACAGAATCATGACATTTAAATGCTTATGAAGACATTTATAACATTTATATTAACAACAGGATACTTTATATATAAAGATGATAGTGGACATCCTAACTTCAGCATCTGTTTTTAGCAGGCTGCGAAGATTTAAGATACCAATTTAACAACATTTTCTTGCTTTTATCATTTGAAAGACAATTAGCTGCTTTAATTAAAGGCCAATGAGAGACTTATGCCATAAAACCCACACAGAAATTAAACCTACGGTCCCAATGTTCTAATCAACTACACCCCAGACACAAACTTCAGGTTAATGACAGGGAAGGGCCCTAGAAAAAGTCTGTATTAAAATATCACCAAGTTACTTTCATCACATTACTGTCCATACTTTCAAATTAATACATTACATAGGCAATGCTCTCCTCTTGTAAAAGATACGAAAAACATGTATGCTTAATTTATTGTCTTGCTATAGGTTGAATTTGGGTTTGGGAAGGCAAATACAAGGGTGGGCAAAAGTAGGTTTACAGAATAAACTGGATTGCAATACCCACAGCTGTAAACCTACTTTTGCCTACCCCTGTATAGGACTGACTGCGCATCTGCTAAATGTTTCTCTGAAGAGATAGGTTGGAGTAAGATGTACTTGAAAACCATAGGAAGTTCAGGAATGTTATTTCACCATTCACTATGACTGTGAGTATGGGTAGTGTCATGTAAGCTTATTATTTTTCCAGGCTTGAAATGTGAGGATTAGACCACATGAGTATTTCGTAAAGTGGGCCCTAGAAGGGCTAGGTTTCCTTGCGTTTTCAAGTATTTGTCCCTCTAGACTTCCAGTTGCTGTATTCTAGCACTAACAAAGCATCTCTGTTTGTCATTATTATATTTGTTTCAAAATGTTTTATACTTCAGGAAATAGGATTTTCCTTGAAGAAGGAAGCCTCTCGTTTCTAAAAGTTTTGAAAAACATTGGTCCGAATTAGCACTGATGTTAGCTAGGAAGGGCAAGGGGCTCAACATCTAAACAGTTCTAATGGTTATTACTAAATGTTGTTCTTGCCAAATGTAAACATGTAACATCGTGTTTTGTTTTGCAGATGCATCTGTGAACAGGATGAGCTTGACAGGAGCTCAACTGGGGTAAGTCTTGCCTAATGCAAAGAAGAAATCAGCATGCAATTGGCCAAATAGTGTATATAAGCAATGGTTAAGCCTCTCTTCTGGCAGCCAGCGTTTTGGACTTGAATCTGCCTTCTGCTTTGTTTGCTGTAGGTAAATAAAATTACTGTGTGACTGTCCTGCACCTCAAACAGCAAACCCCTCAAGTTCAGTAACACTGGTGTTCTTTCTAGCTCACAAGTTCTTTGCTCTGGTTTCTTCTGATTTGGTGAGCCATTTGCCCCAGCACACTAGACCAGGCCATAAAAACAACAAATGGATAAAAATCCCTGCCTCTAGTTTTCAATTACCAAAGTTTTAGTTAAACATTGTATTTGATATTTACCTTGCTTGCTAAAATTTTTAACAATAAATTGATTTTTCCCCTGAGGTCCGTCGAATCTCCTAGGTTCACTTTCACTTTGTAAAATCTCTCTAATTACTGTTTCTCATTTAGTAAAGATGAGAAGGCCAAGGATGGTTTCTCTTTTTTTTTTTTTATGGTACTAAGTTCCTTGGTATGTATTGTTCTAAGAGTTTAGTCTTCCTTCCTCCATTGTATTAATAGCCAGAAAAAAATATATAAGGTTAGTTTTAATTTCCAGCTAATAATGTTTTATGCTCTATGAAGTAGAGGCCAACTATAATACCCTCATTTGCTAAAAAGCAATAATAAGATGTACTTATGAAAAGAAAAGAATCATGTATGAAATACCGAATACTTTAAATTCTGAGATGTGTGTTTGAAATATGTTTTTTTTTAAATGGTTCAGAAATATTGTGGAAAATGGCTTAAAACTGAATTGAGGGGTTTGTTGCTGTTGTAGTTAAGTCTTTTTGAATAAATGAGTTTATTTAAGGGGAGAAAAGCAGCTTGAAGAATTACTTTATAAAATATAATGCACAGATTTTGAAAGGATATTTGGAAATATGTTTCACAAAAAGTTTGTACTTGCACTCTAAATAGGCAACAAGGAAAACGGGATAAATATAAAAAGAACATTTCATTAACTAAGTAGTCAACATTAGCTTAATAAATAAATGTGCAATAAATGGATACATAATCATGTGTTGTGTTTTAATCTTAAAAATGGCTTTAAAGATTTTGCATTTTCAATTATAATTCTAAGACACTTCCACTCTATTCTTTTCCCAGATCTTACCTATTCACAACTATCATAAAAGCAAAATATACACCACATCTACCATTGATTATCCATTTGTCTTCTATAAATAAAATTATTCTCCCATTAAAAAGCACTATTATTTTAACTAAAGGTCTAATTGTTATAGGAACATCACTATATCACCGTCAGTTTTAGTTGCATAAAGTCTTAAAATCTACAGTGTTAAGATTTTCAGCAATTAATATCACAGTTAGTGGAAGTCATATTTTTATATATACTTTAAGTCACAATTTACATTTACAGTTGATATTTTCTATGATAAATTAAAATCATTTAGCCAACTGTTCTCACATTTAATTTGCTATGATGCTATGAATCATTAGTGTTTTAAAGAAGTGTAGAATGAGAGTATTAGTATAAGGAGACAAAAGTATGCTAAATTAAAATTCATATTTATAATTGAATACTTGTCTAATTTAATTTTTGTCATAAAATTATCTTCTAAGTTTTACAAAGTGAGTGGTAAGTGTTTCTTAGAACATATTCATGGGTTTCTTGAGCTTTGAACCTAGCTTACTAACTCATTAATTTGCAACTCACCTTGATATATTTCCATTCATGGTGATTCATCAGCTTCCATAAAGTTTAAAAAAAACAGAAATGTTTAATGTGAAGATGCATTTTGGGGAATACCATATGCATTTTTGGAAACACGATTCAGTTGTAATATGGCTATTTTCAGAACACTTTTAGCTCTTTAAAGTTCTTTTCATCCTCTCTCTCCTATCAGAGGTAAACATTTACAACACCAGCATAGGAGACATTCTTTCTCCACAATATACACAGCGGTCTCGGTCATTTATTCACTTATTTCACATTAGGTCTTGGAAACACAACAGTTGAGGCTGTAAATGGAACATTGCTTATATGCAGGAATCTTGTAAATGAGAAAGTAAACTCAAGAAGGCTGTGATAGTAAGAGTAAAATAAATATTTGTTATACTGAAATGAATTTAAACATTTAAATATCTCAAGGGAATTAATGCCAATTTGTGAGACAACTTATGGTTACTTTTACCACTGAAGATGAATAATTATATTAGTAATGGAAGATCAATTATAGCCCTGGCCTTGTAGCTTAGCTGGTTAGAGTGTCCTCCTCCCCATACGCCAAGATTGTGGGTTTGATCTCCGGTCAGGGCACATACAAGAAGCAACCAACAAATACATAAATAAGTGGAACAAGCTGATCTCTCTCTATATATATCTCTCTCTTTCACTCACTCTCCATATTTGTCTCTCTCCTCCTTCCTGTTTCTAAAATGGATCTTAAAAGTTTTTTAAATAATCAATTATAAAACTTTCAATTAAAATAAAATAAAATAATATAAAATAATCAATTATAAAATTGATTATTGAGGGAAAAAAGATTTCTGATGAAGAAGAGAAGGCAAATAAGATGTACTCCCA
Source organism: Carollia perspicillata (assembly GCA_004027735.1). Classification (NCBI taxonomy): domain Eukaryota; kingdom Metazoa; phylum Chordata; class Mammalia; order Chiroptera; family Phyllostomidae; genus Carollia; species Carollia perspicillata. The sequence goes on from PVKM010008470.1 coordinate 30,916, forward strand.
GTATTTCTGTGGTCTTAAAGGATAGTATTGGTTAAGGAGGTTATTGCTTTGGCCTGGCTGGTTTTGTCATTCTGAATTTTTCCATTTCAACTTCAAATAAACATAATAGTGTCTTTACTTTTTTTATCTTTCTTAAGCCTAATGCAGCATTCTGTTTTTGAACAAAGCACCTTATTAAGACAACAAAGAAGGATTTTCTGTTTTTAATCCTAAAAAGATCAATTTCAGATATATGCTTCTTTCTTATATATAAATTTTACCATTTTTAACTAATTTTTTTTAAAAGTGAGATAAAGTATCTTGCATGTGAAGTGACGTGTAGGAAACATTTTATTTTGCCTGAAAAGTAATTCAGATACTGTGGTTGTGTACCTAGTGGAACATTACAACTGAGCCTTAATCAAGAGTGTCTTGTGTACCTGCTCTGTGCCTGACTTTAAGCTACTGGCTGTGGGAAAGACAGGAAAATAAAGATACAGCCTTAGAAAACAAAATCCTTATGTGCAGTCTAAGAAGGCAAGTGTGTGTACATGTGGGGTGGGGAGGTAAACAGGTACCGCATATGAACTCAATCCATGACAAGCAGGTGCCTCAGGCTACAGTGATTTTTCATCTCAGGAAAAGAACATTCTAAGGGTGAAGCCAAAACACCATGAGCAAGAGGCGATGGGGCTGATGGCTGGAGTTGGACCAACCACGTGTGGCACTGCGTCAGGGCTGGGCCTTTTCTAGGTAGAAGCACCCCTGGACATGGAGTCCGAGTGAGAACCAATTAGAGGAGAAATAAAGAGTGGCTCAGCCTGAGCAGGAATAATCCTCTGTCATCCCTGGGTTTGGATTTTACTATCCGTGGCCAGTTACCCTGCCATAACTCTGTGTAGAAGGGGAGCCAGCCATTTAAAGAATCCAAAGCAGCAGATAACTTATTGTGTGTACATGAGAGGAAGTAGTTATGGAAAAAAGGATCTACACAGCAACATAATTACTTCTTAACATATCATTTTACATATATCACACATATACCCACACATATATACCTAGGTATGTATAAAATTATTTTAAGTTCCAAGGTTTTGTTTTCAAAATACTATTCAAAGATCTTATGAAGATAATTATTATCTTGTTGTCTTATTTCTTTTACCATGTTGACCCTCTGCCGGTTTACCCCAGGATCACATCTGAATCATTATCTTCCAAGATAAACTTTGTCTTAGTTATAATCAGTGATTTGGTAGACTTCTAAATTGGAAGATACATATCTGGCTATTTCCCCAAATGTGGGAGAGAGAGAATAGATCTTTACTTTCAAAGGTACAGCTTTGAAGGTTCTCAAGCTGTGGTGTAATATAAATCTAGAGAAGGTGCTTTACCTAACAGCCAGAACCTATATCTCAACATGATTGTGAAATGATTTTTCAAAGGTCTTTTTGAGGAGAAAAAAATAAATCTGTAAAAGAAAATGACACATATGCATTTGGATATCCAAGAGATAAATGCCTTCAAATATATTCCTTATGGATATCAAGCAACATGTTAGTTTTAACTTTTTCATTCACTGTCTTATTTTATAAATTTAAATATTAGAAGGATATTTATTTGAAAGGCCACCAGATTAGTGTTAAAAATTACTTTAGTTATTCCAGTGCCATGAGACAAGATTACTTTTCCAAGCTTGTTTATACTGTGGTTCTGCTTCCACATCCAAACCCTAGGATACCGTCTTCCCTGGGGACCCTGTTGCATTTGGATGGCCATAGGCAAGTTTCTAATCTTTCTGGATTTTTTTCCAGCTTCACATGAATTTTTGCAGTTTATGAACAGCTGAAATAAAAGGAAGAACAGGGAAGAACTTACAACAATTATCATTAAAAATCACTGAAGATATTTTATTAATAAAAAATTTTAGAATATAGAATACTCACAGCATTGATCAAAAGTATATTTTGCCCATTTGCTTATTCATTGTTCAACTCATTCATTCAATATTTATTGACAATTTACACTTGAAAATGCTTACATTAGAGCCAAAAATGCAATGATGATAGTATGCCTGATAGTGAGGGAGAAGAGAAGTGAAATAAAAATAAACCCAAACAAACAAACTGAACACATACACTAACATAATTAAAGATTGTAATAAATACCAGTAAGGAAGTCAGCAGGATACTATGGCAATGAATTACTGGGCAGGCCTGATCAGGTAAGGCTGGTTGGGGAAGATTGCTCAGAGGAGATTGTGTTTGAAATGAATCTTGAAAAATGAAAAGAAGTCGACCGTGCTGAGATGGGAAGGTTGGGCTTCCTGGTACGCAAAGGACGGCCTCATGTCTCTGTTTGCTCCTTCATGGTTTTCCTTGTGCCTGACATGTCTGCCTCACTTCCACCCCACAGCCTGACCCACACTTTCTTCTGCGTTAGGGCTCAGCTTAGGCATCAACTTGTTAAGAAGTTAGTCATGCATCTTTGGTTTTCTTCTCCAGGCTACCCTTTCTTCATGCTTCCCTAATAAACCATAAATACCTTTCTGAATAAACTTCCTTTATTGCCCTGAAATTATATGCTCTTATGTTTTCCCCTGTCTCATTCCTTTAAAAAAAAACTAGAATCTAGCACTTTATTTTATAAATTGTGATTAAAAAAATAAGGGGTTATTATTCACAAAAACTGCAGATGGGATTTTTACACCATGGAATAGCAAGGACACAATAACCCTATCGGGAACTCTACCAGGCCTATGAAGAGGAAAGTACACATTTTACCCTACATTTTCTCTCTCCATTACTCACTTCCTTTTCTCTCTCTTTCTCTCTCTCTCTGTTTGTTTGCTTGGAGAAAATTTTTCTTTTCTCCCATAAGTTCATTATTTTTCCTTGCCTTAGCCTATATACACTGGAAGAAGGTAAAGAGAGAAGGGCAGGGGAATGATTTTTTCATTTTTAAAACATTGCTATCTCTATATATGCTTGTTTTTGAGATGGAAAAATATACTTTAAAATCTATTATGGTCTTAAATATTTCAAAGTCATTATCTAGTGGATATTATTGAAATCATATCTGCATTCTGGAGTATAAGTGAATGAATTACTAACATAGAGATGATTGATTCAGCTGTAGCACTTGGTCAGATTAGCAGGTGGTCAAAATAAGCTGTTAAATCACGCTGTAATCTGGAGGTGAGGTTGAAGGTTTGAATTTAAGTTTTGCTATGTGGATTTACAAACTGACCATGGTAGACGGAATTGAGGCATTCCAAAGATGCCCTCCCATTGGATATCTTAATTCCCAGAATCTGTGAATTCTGTATGTTAGGTTGAATGGCATAGGGAAAGTAACGTCGCAGATAGAATTAAGGCTGCTGATTAGGTAACCTTAAAATCAGGAAACTTTCCTGGATTATCTGGGTAAGACTGACAGGATCACAAGGCTCTTAAAAGCAGAAGAGGGAGGCAGAGACGCAGATGCGGTGACCGAAGCAGAGTCGGAGAGATGTCGGGTTGTTGGCTTCAAAGTGGGAGAATGGAGACCACAAACCAAGGTATGTGAGCAGCTTTAGAAGCTGCACAGGGCAGAAATGGATTCCCCTCTAGGGCCTTCACAAAAATAATGCCACCTCGCTGATGCTGTGATTTTTAACCTGGTGAGAATGGTTTTGGACTTGTGACCTGCAGAACTCTAAGTTTGTGTTGTTTTAAGCCACTAAATTAGTGGTGAGTTGGTATAGCAGCAATAGGAAATGAAGACAGTCTTTATTCCCCAAAACTAAAGTTTAAAAGTGACTCAAGAGAAACATAACATTGCTCTTTCGTCAAGTGCATTGCTGATTTTGTAACTGTACAGGAAAAGGACTTTAAATTAAAATTACAATCGAGAAGTGACTCAAACTGACTCGGTTGTGAGTACTGAGAACTAGTCAAGCTGACTCCTCCAGGCCTAACCTTCTAATTCTCCCCCCATTGTTCTCTCAGGTGAGTTCTATATGCAAAACATGGGACTGCCTCGGGCCAGTCAGTTTCCAAAGTGCGGTGGGGTTGTGAAAGCCCTTTGTTTCCCTTTCAGCACCAAATAAAATGTTGACACTGAAGAAGACAGGGAATTCTATAAATCACCTATACTCAACCAAAAATGTCAGACTTAAAAAAATATAAATACAGGGGGGAGGGATGGTGGGGGGAATGGAGATAACAGTACTTAAAAAACAATAATAAAAACATATATAAAAACATTATTAAAAGAGGAGTTTTCTGTGAGCAAGAAAAACAGTTGAAATAACCACATGGCATTCATATTAAACATTGTTCTTTAGCACAAGAATAAGAATCTTGAAGGCTGAAGAAAGAAGTGCATATGTAACTTACCCAAAGGATGCCCCAAAGAGTTCTGAACTATTTCTCTTCCGCCAACTAAGAATGAACATAGCAGAGGGAAGAAGAGAAGAGATGTAAGGATAGTAATGCCATAAAGTTTAATATTAAAAAGGAGCTGTTTAGCCTTGACCACTGTAGTTCAGTTGGTTGGAATGCCATCTTGTAAATTGAAAGGTTGTGGGTTTGATTCCCATCAGGACACATGGCTAGGTTGCAGGTTTGGTCTTCAGTCAGTTGGGGTGCATACAAGAGGCAACTAATTGATGTTTCTTTCCCTCTTTCCATCCCTTCCCCTCCCTGAGCATGTCCTCCATCTCTGTGGGTCCATTTCCTATTTTACATAAAAATTACCTTTCTAAATGACAGTTTCTATTCCGACATTACCCTCACTGTACCTTGCTCAGTAGTAGAGAAGTCATTTGTTCTTCTGTACTACGTGGTCATGATACGCTTTAAATATTCTCTTTGGTATCCTTCCTTTCCTCTCATGGTCATCCTATTAGAGATGAGAAAGGATTCTTAAAACTGCATTAACTAAATACAAATCTCTGTTGCTTACTGCTTGGGTATGCTCTACAGGATAAGACCTCAACAGACCCATTGTGGAGAGAGGCAGTAACTGTCAAGTTCACCAATGGCTTATTGTATGCTGTTGGGAGGAATCGGAAGCAGCAGGGAACTCTGGTCCTCATGCCTCCCTTGTACTGAGCGTGGGTAGTAAGTCCCTTGCAGGCCCAAAGGTAATCAACACTGGGCTGACAAGGGAATAGTAACACAACAGTGTTCTGTGGCCAGTTCTTGATTTAATAAAAATGCTCACATCAGTCTTGGAAAAGTTACCTTTTGGCTTCAAAAAAGTCTAATCTGAGTACAGAAGAGAACCTTAAACACAAACCCCTACCAGGGTCCATATGCAGGCATTTTTGTTTTGATGATCTTTCCTGCCCTTTCAAAGTTATGGAGATTTTGCAAATCACGCTTGATTTTCTATTTATCTGTAAACGCCCTACTAATGGAAAGAAGGATACATGTAAGGATAGAGATGGCTCCTATTTGGGGACACTGAAGAAGATCTTGAACAGAGTAAGTTCTCTCACATAGGCACATCTCCCTCTGGATTCCAAGTCACAAGCACACTGATTTTCCCATTTTTCATATCACAATAATGTCTGATTTCCATAATATTTCTGTCTATTTAGCAATTCTGGACTCATTTAAAAACATCGGTGGGAAACTAGAAATGGTGCCTCAAATTTACCAAGGAACAGGCTCACTCCAGTGTTTAAATACTAGTAAGAGAATCAAAATTCATATGCCTAACCTTCATTAAGGGAGGGATTAAAACTTACTGTTACTTATTGAAAATGTTTTATACATTGAAGGCTTCAGAAACTGAAGTATGAATTAATGAGACAACTGACTTCTTCCATTAGAACGTGATCTCCATGAAGGAAAAGATTTTGTTTATTTGGCCCTTTACTGTACCCATCCCAGCTCTCAGCACACTGTCTGGCCCAGAGTAGACACCTGATAAATATGAGTGGAATAGTTTAGGAAATTTTTTTTAAAGTCTGAAGCATTTAAAAACTAATAAAGACTATGACAACTATAATTTTACTTACACTTATGTGCAGACATTATTGATTCTTGAGTACTTTAGACCTAGATAAAATGAAAATCTTGTGGCTGAGATAGAGATTTATGTGGTTATTATTTAATATGCACATTAGTACACCTGCGCTGAACTCCTGCTAAACACATGAAAAAGTGTGCCTTTCAGTTGTGTCAGCTTGCCCTGCACGTGCTCAGCATTTGTCAAACCTATGGATGTGAGGTAGCAGTGAAAATGTGGATAAGCAGCTTTTTGTGTGTGCTTACCTAGATATTGTCCCTCTTACAGACAGACCCACGAAGGTAAGATCTTAATGCTTTTAGGGGTACTATCAGCTACCATACTTTCCTCTATACACTGTTGGTCAGTAGGGGGAGCTATTGCCTACCATGCAGCATGACTAGGTGCAAAATCACGTTCTGTGAGGACCTGTATCTGAGTGGTGCCTTGTACTGGAATAAAAACTGTAGATTTTGATTGCTAAATATGTCAATAGGCCAATAAGACAAATTAAGACCCAGGAAGGAGTAACATAAGACAGGTCATAGTATATATTATAGTTTTTTAACAAAAAGTCAGTTATAATGACAGATAATAAATTGGGTCAATGGTAAGTCATTAGTACTTATGTACCATAGATGTTTATTCTTCTTTACCTTCTCTTCTTTACTCATAAACTCCATTTGCTTGGTTATTTGTGTTTATGTTGCATTTGGTACATGCCCTTTGCCATCTAAAAAAAATTCAGAGAAAAATAGAAAAACTAACAAGCAAAATAGAGACTGACTCATAGATAACAGGATGACAGCTAAGGTTGGGGAGGTTAGGAGGTGTAGAGATTGAGCAAAAAGAGTTCATGCACGTGGACAACAGTGTGGTAATTGCAGGGGGAGGGTATAGAAGGGGATAAACAGTAATGGAAATAATACAATAAAAGTAAAAAATAAGTTAATTTAAAAATGTAGAGAAAAAAGCCCATGTGACATACAAGCCACCTTTTTAAAATGTTTTCAAAGTTCATCGCAAAAATTTTGATCATCAATTATGAAGAGGTTCCTTGTTGAACACTTATCAGACATTATCTTATTTAATTCTCAAAATCATCTTCATAATTGGTCTTACTAATCAAATTTTAAAGGGGAGGGAATCACTGCTTAGAAAATGTAGGATACTTCTGAAGGCTTACACTACTAAGTGGTTAATTTGACATTTGAAACTTTGTCTTTTGACTGTAATTACCATGTAATTATCTCTTCTCCTAAATTACTTCTCTGATCAGCTGTTTACCTAGCCTCTGGGACCTGCCAAGTATATGAGATCATGTTCTCTTCCGAGATAAATTCCTCTTCCTCTCTCAAGGGCTATACTTAAGATAAAAATCTTGCTGAATTCCACCACGTGCTTAAACTGCTGATGTCACTCAAAGGATGATCTCACCTTAGAGTGGAACCTAATCAACAAAACAAACAAGCAAGCAAACTATAACCAGAGACACTGAAATTAAGAACAAACTGACAGTGACCAGAGGGGAGATGGGAGGGGGTAGTGGGAGCAAAAGGGGGAAGGGTTTTCAGGAACATGTATAAAGGACACATGGACAAAACCAAGGTGGGAGTGGGATCCGGGGAGGGAGGGTGGCCATGGCTGGGAGAGCGGGGAATGGTGGGGCCATGCAGACAACTGAACTTGAACAATAAAATTAAAACATGAAAAACAAAACAGTATACGGAGAGTCTGTGTTCTTCTCTGAATTGATCTGGCCTGGCCTACTGCACAATGTTCTGGGACCCTCAGGTCAGTCAGTGGTTTGTCACCTGTCTAGAGTACTGGGAAACTGCCAGACGCTGAGCTGATTCATTAAGAAAGTGACTAGGGAACACTAAACAAAATCCCATGTGTCAGGGAGGACCCTAAGAAAACCAGAATTATCTTCTGGGGGGCAGGTACATTGTAGTGCAGGCTTCCTCCTCCTAGGTGAGTGTTCTAAGAACCCATCTATAGCAGTGTATCAGCTGGTGTTGTTATGAGAGGCTGC